>PVIH01009400.1:0-82727 GCA_004025045.1 Sigmodon hispidus | reverse complement strand
AAAGCAATAAGGGAACGAATAGAGATTAAGGGCATAAAAATTGGAAAAGAAGAAGTGAAGCTATCTTTATTTGCAGATGATATGATTGTATACATAAGTGACCCACAAAATTCTTCCAAGGAACTGCTACAGCTGATAAACACCTTCAGCAGTGTAGCAGGATACAAGATTAACTCAAAGAAATCAGTAGCCCTTCTATACACTAAAGATAGAAGAGCTGAAAAAGAAATAAGGGAAACATTACCCTTCATAATAGCTGCAAAGAGTATTAAATACCTTAGAGTATCTATAACCAAAGAAGTAACAGACCTATTTGACAAAAATTTTAAATCATTGAAGAAAGAAATTGAAGAGGATATCAGAAAATGGAAAGCTCTCCCATGTTCCTGGATTGGTAGGATCAACATAGTAAAAATGGCAATTCTACCAAAGGCAATCTACAGATTCAATGCATTGCCCATCTAAGTCCCAACACAATATTTTTTGGACCTTGAAAGAACAATATTCAATTTCATTCGGAATAACAGGAAAGCCAGGATAGCCAAAACAATTTTATTCAACAAAAGAACCTCAGGAAATATCAATATCCCTGACTTCAAGCTATACTATAGAGCTACAGCAATAAAAACAGCCTGGTACTGGCATGAAAACAGACTTGTGGACCAATGGAATAGAATTTAGGATCCAGACATTAACCCAAAAATCTATGAACACCTGATCTTAGCCAAAGAGGCCCAAAACATTGAATGGAAAAAAGATAGTATATTTAACAAATGGTGTTGGCATAGCTGGATGGAAGTGTGCAGAAAAATGCAAATAGATCTGAGCCTGTAACCCTGCACAAAACTCCAATCCAAGTGGATCAAAGACCTCAACTTAAACCCAACCACTTTGAACTTGATAGAAAAGAAAGTGGGAAATACACTTCTATAAATTGGCACAGGCCACCTCTTCCTAAATATAACACCAGTGGCACAGGCACTAAGACCAACAATCAAGAAGTGGGATCTCCTGAACCTGGGAAGCTTCTGCAAAGCCAAGGACACTGTCAATAGGACAAAATGCCAGCCTATAGAATGGGAAAAGATTTTCACCAACCCTACAAGTGATAGAGGACTGATCTCTAATGTATATAAAGAGCTCAAGAATTTAGAGCCCAAAACCTTGAATAACCCTATCAAAAAATGGGGTACAGATCTAATAAGGAAATTCTCAGCAGAGGAACTACAACATTACTAGTCATTAACTCTCTGTGTCTGAACTCCCAAAAATTGGGGTTCAGATCTAAAAAGGGAATTCTCAGCAGAAGAATTACAAATGGCTGAAAGGCACTTGAAAAAGTGCTCTTCATTTTTAGCCATCAGAGAAATGCAAATCAAAACAACTTTGAGATACCACCTAACACCTGTTAGATTGGCTAAGACAAAAGGCACAGATCACAGCCTATGTTGGAGAGGATGTGGAACAAGGGGAACACTCTTCCATTGTTGGTGGGCGTGTAAGCTTGTTCAGCCACTTTGGAATGCAATATGGTGGTTTCTCAGAAAATTGAGACTCAATCTCCCCAAGGACCCAACAATACCACTTCTGGGTGTATACCCTAAAGAGGCACATTCACACTCCAATTGTATTAGCTCAACTATGTTCATAGCAGCATTATTTGTAATAGCAAGAACCTGGAAACAACCTAGATGTCCCTCAACTGAAGTGCTTTTGTTGCCTGCTGACTTTGGTTCTTGGAATTGAACCATGGCCCACTGCATATTAAACAGCTGTTCTACCTCTGCATTATATCCAAGCTTTGTTTTACATATTTAAGAACTTACCTAACCATCAATTTCAAACTGTTTGATTTGTTTGTATAATATAATATTTCACAGAACAACTTTCCTGTGCAGTACAATACATTTTGGCCACTGAAATACTATCACTTAGTAGTCTTTGTTGATAAAATATTGATATTTCTTACACAAAGGCTCAACCAAATACTACTTTTAGGACAGTGTTAATGATTATTACATTACTAAATATACTTTATAAAAGAATTTATTTTCACTATTTTTAGTTACATGCAGTGTGTGTATATGTGTGGTTATGAGTGAATGAATGCAGGTGTTTATGGAGGTTAGAGGTATTTGATCCTCAAGAGTTGAAGCAGTAGGCAATTTGTGAGCTGCCAAATGTGAGTATTAGACTAGAATCCACCTCAGGCCCTCTGAAAGAGCAAAAAATGCTTTTAACTACTGAGCCACCTTTCCAGTTCCCCTAAATATACTTATTAAAACCTCTAGGAACTCCTTCATTCATTCATCTGTTCAAAAAAACACTAATGATTGTATACTATAGACAAACATTTTATAGCTGTTACAAATATTGTGGTAAGGTAGCTGACTAAATACCTACTCTTATGTGTAACAGGAATTCTGAGTGTAATGAAAGAGACTCAAAGCCAGATATAGAGAAAAGGCTGAAATATCAGAGAGAGGAAACACCACAGTCAAATCTCACCCAGCCATCTTCCTGCTTCCTTAGTTTTGCTCCTGGTTGCTTCTAACTGTTGCTGTTTTCCTAAGTCTGCCTTAAATACCCTTCTTGCCCAGCTGTATCCCATCCAGGCTAGGATTAAAGGTAGGTGATACTCTATTTGGTAGTTAGGCCTTGAACTCACAGAAACAAAGAAAGACCTCTGTCTCTGGAGTTATGGGATTAAAGACATAGGTCTCCACTCCTAGCTTTCCCTGTGCTGGGATTAAAGGTGTATGGCATTGAAGCCCAGCTGTTTGTCCTTGTAATCAGAGATCCAGAATTCCCAGAGCTACCTCTGCCTAGTTTTCGACTATTGATTGATCTCTTGATATTCCAGGTTTTATTAAATATCACCACATATCACCGTACTTATGAAATATATTTTTGTGTTGTTGTGATTGTTGTTGTTGTTTAGAGAGTTGGATAGCAGATAAAGTAAGATAGTAAGAGCCATGAAGAGAAAACAATGGAATAACAGACAGGAAGTGCTCAGGTTAAAAATCTAGATAAGGGGTAGCCATGAGGACGTATGAGAAGGGGACATGTAAATTGACTCCTTAACAACCAAAGCAAATGAATGAATCAGATGGACAAATGTGATGACATGGTATCATCCAGCAAATGCAAGGGGATGAAAGTGTGGCAGGCAGAGGTCAGGTACATAAATGAACACAAGTCACAAAACATTGTTGTTATGGAAGAAGATAGAAATGGCAAGCCCTTCGAGGACTTATTTGTGGAACTCACACTCTGAGTTTTATATGTATTTATTGTTTATTTGCTAAGCTGAAGGCTAATATACAAAGAAATGGAGGGATTTTAGCAGATACTAGTTATCAAGTCAGTGAAAGATTATAATAGCTTAGACAAAGATGGTAGCTACAGAAGCAGATATGTTCAGACTATATTTTGAAAAATTAAAAAATGGTTAAAATTTTTAAAATCATAAAATTAGATAGAACTGTCTTTATAGACACCTACATACACACAGGGAAAGAGACACATATTTGCGTGCATACCTATAGTAGGAGGAACTGTCTGTGATTCTGGGTTGCTGATAGAGCAATCTTTGGCAAGGGAAATGGAAAGACATTTATAAAAAAAGAAAAGCTTTTGAAATGAGTTTTAAATATCCATTAAAGAGCCATCTGTCAAAAACGTGGTGAGCAGGTTAGTACTATTGAGAGATTTGACCTTGAAGAGTTAAGGTCTATAGGAGGCCTTCAGGTCATTGAGGTCTACCTTTGAAGATGTTGGTACCCTAGTTATTCTTACTCTGTCATTCTAACCACATAGCAAAGGTTTTCCCTCTGATCTGTGTTTCTGCTGTGACATGTTGCCACAAACTTACACCAGCAGGATCTATTGACAGTAAACAGAAACACTGTTTCAAGGATAAGGTTTTCTATTTATAAGTTGATCTGTCTCACAAAGTTGTAATAGAGAGAGAAAGCTGACTAGCACAGTACAGACCACCAGTGAGTTTTGGACAGTAACTTAGAAATATCTACTGTACTTCAGCAGAGATCTCCAGTAGTCTCGTAGACTTTGAGAGCAGGAGTCACAAGTCAGTATTTAAAGATTGAAAAACAAATAAAATCACATAAAACAAAGCATTTAAATTTTCCATTTTGAAAGTAGCATCCATTATAATCTCTTGGTTTTTCTTTCATGTGTGAGGGTGGGAAGAACTGTGAAGGGATCCTAAACATTGTATTCTGAAAGTGAAACTGTACACAGAAAGTCCCATCTTTGAAGTAGCCCTTCCTAAACATTTATTCTAGGGTTGCAAACTTCATGCTAAGGTATTTTATGTGACTTGGGGAAAAGAAACCTTTGCTTAATATTTAGATTCTTTTTGCTTATTTTTTTGTTCATAAGACAGTTACCCCTAGGTAGCCTGGCCTCAACCTTACAATCCTCCTGCCTTAACTTCCTGAAACTCCCTCTGTAAACCAAGCTGGCCTTGACCTCCCAGAGACCCACCTGCCTAGGCCTCCCAAGGCTGGCATGGAAGGTGTGCACCATTGTTTTATGTTCATTCTGATTTTTATTTTTCTGTCTGAATTGCAGACAGAAAAAAAAACTGTAAAGAGTAGATGCAAATACTCACATCTCAGTATATCATTCAAAAACAAGGCTCAAAAGTTCTACAAGCAACTTTATTCTTTCTTTTTTAGTTTTTGGGATATTTCTTGTTTTTTGAGTTTCTCTGAATAGCCCTGGCTATCCTCGAACTTGCCCTTGTAGAGTAGTTTGGCCTCAAACTTAGAAATGTACTTGCCTCTGCCCCCCAGTGCTGAGGTTAAAGTCGTGTATACCCACTGCCTGCCAAAGCAAGCTTATTCCTGAGAGGTTTTCACAAAGATATCACAAACAGGAAAATTCACTCTGAATTATAGTAAGCACATAAATACTTGCATACTTTTCAAAAGAAAATCACATTTTGTATATTAAATTGCTTCATTTTATTTTCATTAGAACAATGATATCAAGGCCTGACAATCAATGGTTATGTGATTGTATGCTAAGTATATAGAGGACAAGTACTAGTCCTCAATGCTTCAGTCAGTATCTTCAGTCTTGCATATATGTACATCTTTTGGTGATCCTACATGCAAGCATTCATATTTTTAAAATCTTGGGAGATTATGAGGTATATGTTATCCAACTTTTGGTTTTTTTATAATAACCCAAAGAATATTTCAATATTAAAAGGTTTGGATATGGAAATAAGGTCTCATCTTTCAATAAATTGTTATTAACTAAAATTTGGTCAAAGTTTTAAAAATTCTCTAAACCTTTATATCTCGAATGCAGATAGAGATGAACAAATAAATTTCAGATCCAGTGACTTTTCCAGTGGTGTAAGCATGTACTATTTGTTTTCTCATACTTGAAGTTTGTTTGCTGTGCTGTGTTTCACTGTAGCAGAAACTTCTTGCTGAAGAGCCATACAAAGTTTGTTTGCTGTGGATGGCATCTCTGTTCTTCCCCTAGAGGTACCCATCTCAGTCACTCTTCAACAATCGTAGGACAAACTCTGAAGCTGTGCAGTCTTCTGTTGGTAGAACTACTTTTTACAAATGCCTGGTTCTTTTTTTTTTCTTTTAATGTATGTACCTGCTAATCCATGTCAGTCTGTGTTAGCCTTAAAAAAATTCTAATGACCCCCTTCTCCCTGGCATCTTGTTAGAGTGACATCATCTTTAAACCCTCTGTGGCAATCCCTGCCGCGCTGCCGTGATGCCCAAGGAAGACAGGGTGACCTGGAAGTCCAGGTAAGATCAACCAGCTTCTGGATAATTAGCGGAAATGCTTCGTTGTGGGAGCAGACAATGTAGGTTCCAAGCAGATACAGCAGACCTATCCCTGCAAGGGGAAGCTGTGTTGCTGATGGGCAAAAACACCATGATACCCAAGGCAATTAGGAAGATCTGGAAAACAGTCCAGACTGGGATAAACTGCTGCCTCATATTCATGGGAATATGGGGTCCAAGATTAGGGACCTGAAATTAGGGACATGCTTCTGGCCAATAGGGTGTTGGCTGTAGCCCATACTGTTACCATCGCCCTGTGTGAAGTCACTGTGCCAGCCTAAAAAACAGGTCTGGGGCCGGAGAAGACTTCTCTTCCAGGCTTTAGGCATCACCGTTAAAATCTGCAGAGGTATCATTGAAATTCTAAGTGATGTGCCACCGATAAAAGCTAGAAACAAAGTAGGAGCCAGTGAAGCCACATTACTGAACATGGTAGGCATCTCACCCTTCTCCTTTGGGCTAATCATCCAGTAGGTGTTTGACAGTGGCAGCACTCACAACCAGGAAGTGCTTGACAATCACAGAGCAGACTTTGCACTTTCAGTTCCTAGAGAATGTCTAAAATGTTGCCAGTGTTTGACTGTGGATTGGGTACCTGACTGTCGGCTCAGTGTCGGACTCTACTATCAGTGGGTACAAGTAGGTTCTGGTTTTGCCCATAGATATTGAGTACAACTTCTCTTGTTGGCTGATCCATCAGCATCTGTGGCCGCCGCCCCTGTGGTCACTCACTGCCTCCACTGCTGCTTCTTCTGCTTCTGCTGCTGCTGCAGCCTCAGTCAAGGCTGAAGCCAAAGAAGAGTCTGAGGAATCAGATGAGTATATGGATTTAATCTCTGACTAATCCACACAAAGCCATCCGGTCAGCCAGCTTAATTTGAGAAACAAAGAAATAAAGGCTTACTTCTATTTTTTTAAAAAATATACTGACATAACAATTCCCTTGTTAATGTTTGGAGTCTTAAGGAAAGCATTCTTGTTATTACTTGACATATGTGCAACATTTAAAGCCTATGGTTTAAGTGTTATTTATTTACACTGTGCATTTCAAATGAGTTGTGACATTTTTCCATCATCTTATTAATAATGTTTCAAATGTATTATGGGAAAATAGTTATCTTTAACCACAAGACAAGAGAAAATTTCAATTATTATTATGAAAATTCAAAACGCGATAATAAATGTATTTGAGTAAATAGTTAAAGTTAACTTATTCATTTAATGCAATATAAAGTTCCAGCTCCTAGAAAGATAAAAAGACAGTCCTGCTCCTGAGGAAACATAGGATAATAGGGATATAAGGAGTATACACCAAGTTTTAACATGAGCTAATATGTACAGAGAGGATTGGAGTGTTTTGGGTTGTGGTAAAACAAATTTTCCCCTAATAGAGAACATTATAACTTTCATTTTATCAATTACAGAGTTCTATAAACAATAATTCAAAATATTTTTATTTTAACATGGTGGTACACACACCTATAATCCAAGAACTTGAGAAGGTAAGGAAAGAAGATATTGAGTTCAACATTAATTTGAGCTACACAGTGAGATCTTATGTCAGAAAAAAACTACCCATCATAAGATCTACCAGGATACTTTCCTTGAGCCATCAGCAAATAATTACAATAAAAGTTGAACACTTTTTCAACCTAGCCCTGGCTTTGGGCTAGAATGTGTTGGTCTCTAATTGATATGGTCTCTCAATATGGTCAAACTTAATTTAGCACTTTCGAGAATCAACTCACAGCTAAGAGCAGTTTATTTGGAAGTTTGTGAGAGCCATGTGAATTCTGTTACTTTGATTTTTACATAAGACTAAAAACTTTCACTGTGAATGTCTTTCATATGACATTTCTTCATTAGAGAGCAGAAAGAAGCTCACCAAGACATAAGGGGAAATAGGCAAAGTTTCTAAGGATGATGAAACAAGAAAGAAACATATATTAAATAAATAATAAAATATATTCTCTCTCTTCGCTTGCTGTTTTGGTGTGTGGTGTGTATATGTATTTATGTATGAATATGTAGGTGCAGCTATGAGCTCCAGGGACCCTCCTGTCTGTCTCCATAACACTGACTGGGAGTACAGGTACATGGCTTCAAGCCTAGCTCTTTGAACTCAGGTCCTCCTGCTTGTATACCAAGCACTTCACCAACAAAGCCATCTCTCTAGCTTCTGATTTGCCCATTTTTCAAAATCACAAAGTTCATTCTTATTATTAATTAACTGAAGGGAAGAATTTGGTTACTGTAAATTTGGTTAGGAGCTCATCTTTCAGTTCTTACAAATTTATGGTATACTCTTAATTGCTTTCAGCATTCTCACAATAATCTGCCAATGGGAAGCCCATACTCTTATTTTGACCTTTTGTCACTATTTGCCATGAGTACTGCAACCATACCCTTTAAACATCATCATTTCATCTCTTGGCATATGATTTGAAATTTACTTTTATTTATTTGGTCATTCCTAAAAACTATCTCCTTAAGATTAATTCTTATAATTTACATACTTCAGTATCTTGCATCAGATGCCCCCTTTCTTTTTACTTTACAGCAGTAGCTTTTCAATTTCTGATTCCCCAAGAGTCACTAAGAATTTACAATTTGTGCACTAACTCTAAGACTATGCCATTGGGATGGACCCAAAAGTTTCCACACTATTTAAGCTAGTTCACACGATAAGAAGGTTTTCCTTGTTCTATAAAATGTTATAATCTTCTTGACATACCACCAATATGCTAATTCATAAATTTGTACTTTTAGCTAAGATCTGTTTGACCCATATGCCATATTCATCTCATATCCAATTGCCTACTGGGTTCTTCTCATGTCCCTCTGATGTATAAAATTCAGTGTGTTCAAATGTAACTCATCTTCTCCTAAACCTGTACCTGCTTCTTTGCTTTTTATCACAGCACATCACAGGGCCACCATCTGATAGGAGGCAGAACTGCTCCTTTTATCCTCCACCTAATCAACCAGAATATCTAATTTTGCCTTCAGGAAGTCCTTTTTAATACATCAGATTTTCTCCATTCTAATGATTGTCAACTTTTCCCAGGTTAATATTACACACACACTTTCTCCTTCTTACTCCCCTCTATCCCTCTCTCCCCCTCCTCCTCCCTCTTTTTCTCCTTCTTTCCCTCCCTCCCTCCTGCATCTATGAACTGATTTCTCCTGACCCTAGATTGGCTTTTTCATTATTATCACACATGTATTTATTTGTGTGTGTATGTGTGTGTGTGTGTTTTCACGAGTAAGTGTATGCCTTAGTGCTCCTGTGGTGGTATGACACCTTGGTGGTGTTCTCCATTCTCTCTTTCCACCACATGAATCCAGAAGACTGAATTACATGGTCGAGCTTGGTAGCAGGTACCTTTTCCCACTGAGTCTTCTGCCTTCAGTTTTTATTTTGAATACTACAGTCTATAAAAAGTCCATGAAAATGGACTCACAACAGCTTCAGAAAAATTGTAAGGTATTTGTTAACCAGGAATCAGAAAGCAATTCCTGAAATCAAGTAGGTACCTAAGGCTAGTGTGTGAGTGTACACGTTACAATGTAAATATTGCCTATGAACACACAGAGAAAGTATCTTAGTTGAAAATTCATTTAATTCATACAACTTACTCTGGCACTGTAGATAGGTAAATACTTTACACTATAAACCCCTTAGCTCCAGGAGCTGGTCCTCCTCATGTCAATCCCCCTCTTTTTCTTTTGCTCCCTTTTCTTCGTTTCCTACTTTGTCTCTCATTAATGCATGCATGCAAAGCAGCATCTAGCACTGACCTCGAGCCCAGCTCTAGTCCACACCAGTTTCTCCACTGTCTTCCTAGTGCAGCCTTTTGCTGTTTTTTTTTTTTTCACCTATGCTCGAGCTTCCAGCTTTCTTTTCTCTGCACTGTCATCCTTATCCTCCTGCTTTTAATGTTTTATCATTATTTATTCTTTGTTTTATGAGACAGTGCTTTACTGTATAACCCTGGTTACTCTTGAACTCAAAGCATTCCTCGTGATTCAGTCTCCTTTCTTCTGGGACTACTGGCATGCATTACCATGCCCTGACTGATTTGTTCATTATATTTGATGAAATATATGAATTTAGACATTTTGTTGAGTCAAAAAGAGGTAACAAGTGTAGGATAAGAAACTTCAGCACCTTATCTATGTGGCTGCTTTCCAACTTGGCACAAAAGTTTTTCTTTTGGTCCTTCCAATAAAATGAACAGCAAAACTAAGATTATGTTCGATTCTCCCCAGTGAAAATCTTGTATACAGTCATAGACTTTTTTGTATAATGAAAGTTAAGTTTAACACATTTCTGGGAAATTATAAGAGTGATGGGACAGAAATGATGTCTGTTTGCATGGTTTTTTATAGTTTACAAGATGCTTTTATATGTAAGAGTATTGTGAAACTTTAGAACGACAAGTTAATACTTCTTGTTTGCCCATGTAGTACTTCATATCTGACTGTGTCTGAGACTCAGAGTAATGGGGAAGGAGAGAAAAACACAAGGTCTTGAGGTTTGACCCTAAGCAGACCATCTTGCGTGGTGCTGGAAGGTTTCCTGGGGAACACTATCTTCCCACCCCCATACATAGATGGGCCGTGTAATCATAGTGCTTAGAGTGTCTATGCTGATCTTTGAAAACTTACTTTTAGTAAAATCTAAAAAGCCTTCCTTTTGTTCAGAAACTACTCAGTCTGGAATATGATCTTTCTGTGGCTTTCCACCACTTGTAGCAGTAATTTCATCTTTTAGTAGAAAGCTTTCAAATAATATTGTGTCCTTGGATGGAAAAGGGTAAGAGGAAAGAAATTCTACATCCCCAGTGAGTAAGTCAGAAATCATGAAAAATGAATGTAGCATAGCTGCTTAGAAAAGGCATAGAATTATGAGCAAAACTGCATCTTTTCCACAAGAGTTTAACTTACCTTTTGTGGAGAATTTATAAAAGACTGAGAGGAAAAGCTTCTTTTTCCAATGATTTCAAGCTCTTTGGCTGGAGTTATCTGATATTTAATAGATAAATAGGGGCCCTGGATTCTCCACTATGGCCAAAATTCTGCTTGCCCTCAAAGCATAAACAGATGATATAATTATAAGCCAGAAGACAAAGAAAGTCCTTGGAGGTCACCTACCCCCATTTCTAAATGAGAAAACATTTATGTTAGTCCAAGAAAATAAACAAGGCTTTTTTTTTTTTTTTTCAAATTGCAAACAGAAGTTGCAATCAGAGTTATTGAGTGTCATTCTCTGTTGAAGTTTGGAAAATCTTCTATGTTGTACATACTGGGATACACTTGCTTCCAGAAGACTAACCCAGCCAGTTGCAGGACCTTCATGGGTCCTTTGGCACTGGACTCACAGTCACAGTGATTTCAGATGCAGACTGTCTGTTGTTTCTGAATGAGGTCACACATACTGTAGAGCCTACCGACAGTCCTAAAAGAAGTTTATTGTGTCACTACAGATTCTTGCCTTTCCACTCACACATCACCACTGACAGCTCCAAATCAAGCCATCCACATTTCCCACCTGCACCTATCTATTCTCTAAAGGGAGAGCCAATGATCTTTCAACAACTGTCAATAAAAAATAACTACCTGCCAATGCATTCCAATTGAATTCAGAGTAAAGCCAATAATCTTTATTAGAGCCTACATGTAGCTATACGATGTGGACATTGTCTATTGTGATAGTTGAAGTAAGAAATGTCTTCATCATCTCAGGTTTTTGCACTTGGTCCCTACTTAGTAGATCTGTTTGAGGAAGTTGAAGAGGCAGATCTTGTCTTCAAAGATCTGCCACTTTGATAGGCTTGGTGGCTAAATAGCTGTTGACATGGAGGGGACAGAAGCATAAGGAACTCACACCAACCATTCGATGCAATCCTAACCAGCAGTCCTCATGTCTCAGAGTGTAGGTGTTCCACTAGGGGATTCAAGACAGGGAAATCACAATAAGGACTTACAAAATACAAAACAACTCAGCAATTTGTAACTCAAAGAAGCTTTGTTGTCTTTGGGACCCAGCACCCCTTATGTATTAGAGAATTATCCCTACTGGATTGAGCATGTTAGAAGGAATGAAAGTGGTTCATAGAAGGTATTTTACTGAATTGTTTCATTTGTATAACAAGTGAAAAGTTAAAAAAAACCCAGAAAATTAGAATTGAAATAATCATTTATTTTCCTAATCAAACCAAAGACTGGTATAGAAAACAATGACAAATCAAATCTTACATAATTGATCCTGGATTTAATTTTCCAACTAGACAAATTTATTCTTACAGGTTTGTTTCATTGCCATAAAAATAGCAGATCAATCTGTAAACATGTTGTATGAGAACCAGCACAAGATTTGTATTAAGAGCTTGCCTGACTTTCAAATTGTTTTACATTTTCCTTCTTGCTGCAGCTTGACATCATAAAGCTAAATGGTCAAAGCTTTTGAGAAGCTGAGCCAGAGGAATGATCACTGTCCCAGCACCTTAAGGATTTAGAGACACAGCTAAGTTCACTTAGCCACTAGTTTCACATTTGCTCCTAATTAGTGTTAAATTTTTGACTTAAGTCCTGATATCCTATTAACAAACAGCTGTCAATCAGGCAGTTTTGAAACACACAACTCTGAAAGTGTAAGGACACAAGGTCAAAACATGCTCTCCCTTGGGATAAATGCTGCCCAGAAAACACTATGCATGTCAACTGTGGTAAATCCATCCTCATCACCATAAAGCAACACTTATCAGAAGAAACCATCTAAATAAACTAAATTGCCATCGAAAATCTGTTCACAACACCACACGTGCTTCCTAAAATGGAATTTTGCCCTTATTTAGATTTGACTCTGGGCTCTGGAGTCCCACATTTCTCACAGTTACATACAGGCTTGTGTTGTAGTACATGTTACCTTGTAGATTATCAGTTCGCTCACACCACCATTTCTATTATTTCAGAATATTTATTTAATTTCAAAATGTTTATTTTCCTAAATTTAAACATATTTAATATGCACAGGCAATTAAATCCTTTAATATCATTTTATAATGTGCTGACTATAATGAGTTTATTCTGTAGGAAAACAAATGGAAACATTACAAACCAGTTCATTTCTGTTTATATGGCCTATAAGAAAGATTTATTTGAGGTAAAGAGAAATTGCCTTCAGAGAATTGGTGAATGAGTTTCATTTTCAGTATAATATCAGAAAGATAATAGTAACAGTTACATGCAAAGGGCTGTTATTGGGGTAAAAGAATTCATAAATTTTTCCAATTGGATTTTTTTCCTTCATGAATGACAAAAATCCATAGAATGCTATTGTTACTGTCACATTCTGTTGACTATATCCCTAAATTTCTTTTGAGCCTAGCATCAGAAGTTGAATTGACAACACACTGTCGATTATCCTGAGTGATTATGTGGTCTACAAGAAGTATTTATTCTCAAACAAGATGTATTACATCATAGAATCCTCATAGAACAAAAACTTCACATTTTAAAAATAAGTAATCAGAAGTTTCCTGTTTGCTTATTCTATATCTAGACATTTACGTTAAGTTAGTTTGAAGCTCATTTCTTTCTTTCTTTCTTTTTTCTTTCCTCTCTCCCTCCCTCCCTCCCCCCTCCTTCCCTCTCCCTTCTTCCCCCGTCTTGTTTTAAATACATGGTCCCTAATCCTTCTGTTTTCATCTGCGAAGAGATGGGCTTACATCCACTCTAAGATTTCTTGTTCATTGCTTAAACTCCAATTTCTAAAAAAAACCCCCCCAAAAAACCTCATCTCTGCATCCTGCTTGCCGGTTTGATTTGTTCTGTTGTGGCTTCAGGAAATGAACCCAGGGACTTGCACATAGTAGGGAAGCACTCTATCAGTGAGTGGCATCCACCTTTACGTTTGCATTTTTAAGAAGTCAACATATTGAATTAAAGCTGTTAAAATTTAACAGAAAAACCATAATAAATTTTTTTCAATCAGCGACTTTCATTCTTAGGTTTAGCCAACTGAAATAGCTGATACATTAGTCTATATTTAAAATCAGCCTTTTCCCTGCTGATTCTAAGATTCTAAAACCTAAACTTAGAACATCCACAATATCAACTCTTTAAAGAATCTGTGGTAAAGAAGTATATCACATTTGCTTTTCTATTGCCCTGCTCTGGTTTGCAAGTCTACTAAAAATTGGTGCAGTAGAAATTGTCCTATCTGCTGTGTCTTTCTCCAGATTATACCAATTGCTCTGAACTTCACCTTTAGTATGCTAGGGTTCTAGATATTATTTGGTTTTGTATTGGAAGACAAGTTTAGAAAGAAGCAAAGTTTCAATAATTGTGGAAACTGTGAATTAAATTATTTCTGGACATAAAAATATACTGGAATGGATCTTCTCTGGTAAGTAGAAGACAATTGTAATAGTTTAAAGAAGGGAATTTAATCCAATGTTTTTCCCAAATTCAATTTGGAAAAAGACACATTTCCTTAGCTGTTCCTAGCATCACTCAGCATCAGTGCTGAGAACACTGCAGATTCTGGAGAAAAGCTAAGAGAGAGCAGAATGGACGTGCTGAGTAACATGCCCATGACTGCACCCCTTAAGCTCTAACTGATGTTTTCAAAGATTCTTACAACACTCAGTTCTTTCTGTCTTGTGAACTAAAACAATTATTACTTTCTTTTTAAAAAGAAGGATCTTCTTGCTGACTTTAGGTCTGTTCACTCACAAGATAACTTTCAAGGGAATATGTGAAAGTATCTTTACTGTTATCTCAGTTAGAATTGAATTTGATTAATGGTATCAAAATGAAAGTGACAGTTATACCTAGATAGAGTTTTGGCTCTCCAGAATATTTCAGCAGTGCATCATCATAATGAGTATTTGGAAGAACATTGTATATTTGACATACTTCCATTGAGAACCCTCGTTGGTGGGGCACAGAGAAATTCCTGACTTTATGTTTCCATTTTTTTCTCTGGAGGCAAATATCAATGCCAGTTTTAACATCCTACATCAGTGTTCTTGCGAAGACTTTAGCGCTATTCCATATTTCTTGGCCACCAATATCTTTTTAGCAAAATGACCTGGAGTGAACAGGCTTCATTACAGCCTTGGCAGAACACTAGCATGCACCAGCTGCATGTGGAACTGCTCAGTCCCCTGCCCGGTGGAGAGGAATACGAGTCCTCAGTCTTCCTCCACAAGTTTTCATTAACTCCCTTCCAATCTATAGCATTAATTCTTGGACTTCTGGGAAAACAGAGTTGTCTAATCCAAAAATCTTAAAGGCAAACATCTTTCTTTTTGAATCTACTTCTGGAATCTGTGGCCTTTGAAAGTAACATTCACAGCAGGTTTAAAACATCCACTGTTATCACAGAACAAGTCAATGGTGCAAGTTTCCAGCCATTACCTGTTATCCGAATGCACCAAATTAACTAGGGGGACTGACATGGGGGCAGGGTGGGAATCTGTGACTTCAGTTACATTAACAGGGAGTCCTTGTAAACAGGGTGCTAAAAAGTGTGTTGGATTTTTTTCTTAACCTTTTGTGACACACAACAGAGCTGTGAAATCAGTGAATTAAATAGTTCCAGTCCCCTGGGCACACATGAGCAATGGCATAAAATAGACAGCACCCATTCTAACATTACTGTTATGGAGCAGATGGACAGCTTCAGGCTCAGGCTTTTGTCCTTACTTCAGAATGGGGCTAAACTGGGAAACAACTGTAAATTTTCTCAAAAGAGATGAATAGAAATGTTGTTAACATTTTTCTTATATTTTTTTTTTAAAAAGGAAATCTGGACAATACCCAAATTACACATTTTGCAGCTCTGGCTGCTATTCTTCAGCCGCAAAACATATGTAGGTGGTTGGGCACTTCCCACCTCCTTTCCCAAATGGAATAGTTCACTTCCAGCATACTCTCCAATGCCTGCAAGGACATATGTTTACCAAACCAGTCCACGGACCATATGTGTGCCACAGTTTCTCCACAGCATGCTGCATGGGAGTTGAGTGGCTGGTCTCACAGGATGCAGGATGGAGATACAAAAAGGGTCAGAAGTTAGAAGGAAGGAAAAGGTAGAGGCATTAGGGAAGAAGAGAAAGGAGGAAGGCATTATTTTTCATGGTACTTTGCAAGTGTGCTTACTTACTTCACAGTCAATGTTGATGAGAAAATTTCCAGTCATGTCATAGTAGTTTTTTACTTAGTGTTAAATATTTTCACTGATATTGAACAGCAAGAAAATCTAAGTACAAAATACATGAGTCAAGTCTTTGAGATGTTTGGATTTCTAATCATCTTGAAGCTTATTCATATGATAAATGACAAATTTATCTAATGAGACCAACCAATTGAGCTCAAATGCTAATTTCAAGTTCAGGGAAACTTGGCACATTTTAAAAAATTCCAATATAGAACCTTAGGTGCAGTACTCTGTCCATCAAAGGGAAAAAAAAATCACAACTTTTTATATAATCTTTAGATCTGTTTAAATATTTACAAACTTTGTTCTTTAGAGTAATAAAGTATTTTAGCAAATAAAAAAGGGTTTTCTCTATATTGTTCAAATTTTCTGTTCTGTAAATTAATTAAACTGTTTAAATAAAAATATCAAGATGAATTTCTGATTATGAATGTCTTTTAAGTGTTAATACACAAAGATGGATAATCTATAAACAGTAGGTTTTGTGTTAAAAGGACTTTACTAAAAAATGTAACCTCTTTAAAAAAGTAAAGAATATGATACAGTTATCTAGTATGAAACTAGTCTAGTTAATGAGTCATTATAATGCAAAAATATGAGGGAATTCGTCGGGTTTCATCTGTTCTCTGCCACCATTCATAACTACTTAGAATCAGTTTACAGATACAGATAAAGCTTCAAAATAGATAGAATGTATCACTAAAAGTAACTCTCATATGTTCCCACAGGCTTTATATTTTATTTTTTGAAAGGAATCTGATATTTAATAAATTTAACCTCTTATTTTTAATCTCATGTTACAGTTACAAAAATAATACAGAAAGTTCTACTAGTGCTCTGGCATGTTGCAGCGTTGTCATGGAGACACAAGCAGGGTGCATCTCTTCCACCAGTAAGGAAGCAAAAAGCATTTTATAGAACACATTAATCTGCAGTGTTGGTGGCTGCAGAGATCCTTGAGCAAACAGTTTGTTGGTTTAAAATAATGCATATTGTCAAAAATAAAGAACGCTAGACATGCAGGTGCCTTTTACATGTGTTGAACAATTTTGAAGAAATTTAAAACTATAATTTCTGTTCTTTCCTACTTTTGTACTGTGTAACAACTGTCATATTGTTAATAGATGCTGCTATTAAGATGATCAGTTCTTTTTTTGTGGTGCAAATAGTACTCCTCATATCTAGGTCTTCAGATGCAGCAGAGCAGTGTCCTTTGTCTGCTATGGACGTCTTTTTGTGGATATTTTGAAGATCACTGTTCACATCAGAGCTTTTAATGGGGTTTCAGGGTTTCTTTTCTTCTTGTTTAGCTTTGTATTCTCTTCCCCCTTTCTTTCTATTGTCTTCAAAGCCTGCTATGCACTCCAGGGAAAAAGTTATTTTATTACCATGAAGATAAATTCACTTGATAATAAGAAATTGATGTCTTACAATGATAAAGGGATGCTGATTCAAACCTTTACTTTTTATTTCAAAACAGAGAAGACAGGAAAGGCATATGCAGACTGGGCTGCAGCTCTGCGCATTGAGTTTAGAAGGAATAAAAATCTATCTCACAATGTATTTTACCAACTCCTAGTAAGAGAACAAACTTAAGCATTTTTATACGTTCTGAGATGTCTGCATGGGCCATTACATTGGAGTGCATCTGTGAAAAAGCATGCACACATTCTCATTTAGGACAATTCTCCTTAACAAAGGAATGAGGGGATCTCAAAGTCACTAAGTTTATGCATATTGATTGATTGTTTACCCCTTAAGTATATACATATTAATATATACCCCTTAAATATATCTTTATTATATCTTTACTATATATTATTATATAGTTAAAGATATACCCATTTAAAAAAATATATATATATATGCTTAGTAGATAAATTTGGGGAATATTATGTAACAGCTAAGACTTGAAGTCAACTATTAGATTAAAACAGTATGAATTATGTGCTACTTTCTGTGATCTTTCTCTAAATATTCCAGAAAAGAGCAGTCAATCTGGGATATTAGAGATGAGAAATAAAGTTACTACCCTGATGAAGGCAAAAATTTACTTGAAATACAGATCCAAGTTTAAAAGATTTCACAACATATTTGGATCTGTGCAGAAACAATATGACAAGATGCAGACTTGTTACTAGCAACCACAAATAGGGTTTTCTCAGTTTAATTTCTCAAAGCTGCTGGACACAGGCCTACCTGGGAACCACGGCAGCCCCTTGTGGGGACTGCCTATTTCTACTCCCCATATACATGTTTCCCAGTTTCTCAATTATTTCAACAATCGTAAGAGAACAACGCTCTAAAATTCAAGTTCAGTGTACAGAGAGTTAATTCAAATTTGATAACAAATGGCTCTGCTTTTGAAATGAATGCAGCCTGGCAACTTCAACAGGGAGCCCTTCAGAGGGCCTCAATTATGTATGCAGCTTCTTTGAGAAATAGTTTCACACATCTGACCCAAGGACCACTATGTTGTTGCCATGAAATAAAACTGTACGTCTGCATTGTTTCATTTTTGGAGCCTCTACATACTGCCAGACTCACGCACGCCCTGCTCTGCACATGCATGTATACACACTCACACAAACCCCCTTATTGTCGCTCTGTTCCTATTTTTCAAGTAAAGTGAATGTATCAAATAATTGCAACATACATAATGGAGCCTGATTACTTTTATTTGCTATTAAAAAAAAAATCTGTTTCCAACTGCCAGGCTGCTGGTCAAAATCAGAGAAACTGAAAGTAAAGGAAAGGGTTAACCAACCCACACTATTTCAATTTTTTTCAAAATGGCTGCTTTGTCTGTTGCATACACCAATAGCAAATGCCCTTCTGTTATTGTACAGCCAATTTGATGTGTCAAGTATTCATATGCTAATAACGGTACAGTTTCTCACTTTTTCACAGATAAATGGTAAAGATTGTTACAGACAGTGAAACACAAGAATAAACAGCTTTTATTTCAGACACGATAAATTACTTTCCATTCAAATAACAAGCAACACATGCTGCTGGCCATTTGCTTCCAGTCACTATTAGTTTGCCTTCTGGGTGTGTTTCTTTAGAATAGTTTGAAAATATTTAGCAGATATGGCAGAGTTGTTGCTAATGACTTGATTGCATTAATTTGTTTTCTAGCCATTTCATCACAAAGTTCATTTTTGTATTCCATTATGACAGGGGGAAAAGTTTGATGGAAATTCTGACACTGATTCCCTAACATGGTACAATCAAATCTTTTTAAAGCTTCCCAGGGACAATATTTGAAGAACACATATTTTCCCTTAGATTAGCAGAGATGTCATTTAGTAAATAGTATAGCTAAAAAGATACACTTAAATGAAATGTCAAGTTGGGTCAGAACAAACCAGAGTCAATTCAGTTTTCTCAGATATAAATATATCTTGAAGGGCTGAGTTGGTTAAATACATATGACTAAAACACACACTTATTGTTGTTATAGAAAAATTACTGCAAAGGTGAGGGTAGGCGTGGAGAGAGGAAGCGGCATAAGAAAAATAATTTACTAGTCTTTAAAGAAATATTTTAAAAGAATGAACTTATGACTATACATCCATTGACATTCCAAAAGTCGAAAGAAACACTTGTGATTTCTTTTTCATCAATTTTGCTTATGTTCTCCTGCTATAATATGTTACATCTGTGGTCAAAATTTGAAGCACCCTTTAAATAAGCCTGATGATTCATTCTTTCAGGTTTTCGTAAATGTACTGTATTATAACTATGTCTTTTATCTGAGCTTCGCATATGACCATTTTTTAGTTCATATTTGATCCACTGTAATTGTTACCAATGCTTGGTTTAATTGCTTGTTTGATGAGAAATCACACAAAATTAAATAAACATAGAAAAGAGTAACTCAATTTATTGCTAAGCTGAAGGTTGCTGCTTTTAAAAGTAGGTCACATAAAAGCTTTCTTTCTAATTGCTTAAAGTTAAATACAGAAAAGGGGGATAGAGAAAATAAAATCAAGTTAGACTCTTAAAATATACAATCTTGGACATGCAGAAGTCCACTGTGAAACACTGAATTCCAGGGATAACTATGACATCAGCTCAGCAAGGCTACAGCTCCTTAATTGCCTAATCAGCACAGGATGCAGGATGTATTTTTATACAATCTCACCAAAAAAAGCTTGTTTTTTTTTTTTTAAAAAAAAAACAAAACAAAACAACAATTTTCAGCTCTTTTCTCTCAGCTCTGAAACATTGGGAATTATTATTATATCATATCAGTAAAGAATAATGAATAAAATTGGTTGTTAATTTCATGTTAGAAGCAATCAGGGGTTGTTTCCACCAAAAAGCTGTACAAATCATCTAATCTTCTCCTCTTTTGTCCTTACAACAACTTTATTGAGCCTATAGTTAACAAAACCATTGATGGCTTTGTATTTTAACCTGCCACCCTCTCTAGGTCACATGACGACTAGTTCATGGCAGCTGAAATACCAATGGGACACTCATGGGACACTCATCAGAGAATGGCTGTGTATTGACTTATCAAAGTTGAACTAAAGCAGGACACTAGCAACTAGTTAAAGTTAATTTAAAATACAATATATGCTTCAGATTCTACATTACTGTGATTGTGTTACTTTTTAAAGTCTTCTCTAATTTAATATAATGCCTAAACTGGTAATTTTTTGCCCATTTTTTTTCTTTCCTTTTCTGAGTAAATACAATTAGGCTTGGCTCTGCTCTGGACCACGTTTTTCCCCCTTTAAATTTTTGTCCACTGTGGGAATGAGCTGGGAATATACCTCAGAATTTATGTTCCTGCCCATCTTGGCCTTGTCTCTATCATTTTTCTCTCAAGTACCATTGTCATCTGCTTTGGGAGCTCTCCTTTTAAGAACTGAGTTTAAAGCTACTAACTCAGATCCTGTACAGTACACACACAGGTATACATTGGACATGCTGGATCTGTTAATAGTATGCCAGCTATGCACAGTCATAGACCACCCATGAACTCTGAAAATGGTTCTGTTAAGGTAGTGGCATTGCTTGTTCCAAAGACAGACAACTTGTAGCTGAAGTTTCCTTAAATAGTAAAATTATAGAACAGAGAGCCAAAGGCCACAGGGATAAGAATGAATTACAGAAAGCAATACTTGATTTTTAACATAAAAAGAATATATGAAATTTATACTGTCTAATTTTGAGGTAAGAATTGCCTTTTTCAAGGATGTGAGTACCTATATTTTTTGGCTGTGCAATGCAAAATGTCCAACTCTAAATTTGTATATACACATGCACAACAAAAGTGGAATCAGCATGTTGTATCTATATATTTCTATATATACCTGCACACACTCATATATAAAACAATAATAACCAAAGAAAAAGAATTGCTTTCTTTTAAGAATTATTAGAATTAAGTTATTTGAGATTTCAAGATAACTAGGTCAAACCCTTCTAATCCATTTCTATCTTCTGCCAAAAACCGAAAATCATTCTGTCATGTGAATGGATAGACACTCCATAGAAAGTGTGGGCAAAACTTGAACAATAGTTAAGTGTCATACCAGGGTGTTCAGTGCCATTGTGAAAATGGAGGTCAAGAATTGGGGTGCTCTGTCTTTGGCCAACAGTTACTACTGGTTGATGAAATTATGGGAGACATGTATTGCTTTTGCTTTTGATGTTTCATGACATTTTGGTATAAATGATGCACTACAAAGGTGCCATCTGAACTCATGTGCTCTAAGAAGCACATTTCTAGGCTGTCTTCAAATGTAGCACTGCTGTAAGACATGGTGCCAAAGGAGAGGTTAGGTTGCTACTATATGGACAAAGTTTCAGGAACTCAGATTATTTATCAAAATAAATCATCTCAGAAAAACATACAGCTGGACTTAAATATCTGCATATTTTACTTATTTTTAAATTTCTAATTAAAATATAATTATATCATTTCCCCATTCACTCTCTATATTCATACCCTCCCAAGTCCCTTCTGGCTCCCCTTCAAATACATGGCCTCTTTTTCTTCAATCACTATTGATATAATAGATGCATAAATCTATAAATTAATTTTCTGAGTAAATTTAGTGATATATCTATACACTTAAATATATACATGTAATCTATATGTGTATACACACAAATGTATATGTATAAACATATATTCATATGTTTATAATTTTAATATATATTTAATTATATATAATTTTTATTTCATGGTTTAAAACTTGGCATTGTCTTCTGCTTGGGGAAGATTCTCTCGAGTCATGAGTTGCCCATAGTTCTTTTTCTATGGGTAAGACTCCATGAGCTATCTCTGTCTCACATTAGCATCTCTGTTGCTGTTGTCCAAGTCATTTTTAGGCCATCATATTGTTAAAATAGCATGGGGATAGCTTCTCTGTAATTTTTAGGAGACACACTCTCAGAGTAAGGTTCCTAGTCCTCTGGTTTTTACAATCTTTCTGCTCCCTCTTACAAAATATTTTCCAAGCTTTAGGTGTGGGGGTTGTGTTGTATCAACTGTGGCTGAGAAGCAGGGGATCCTTTGTGCCCAGTGTTTTGATTTGTCATGATTTTCTGTAATGGTCTCCATTTGTTGCAAACAGAAGTTCCCTTGGTGAGAGGAGAGAACTGCATTTATTAGGATGGGTCCACCATGTGAAGTGCTCTTCATATTGTAAGCAAGGCATTATTTTTACCTTTACCTAGAAATAGATTTAACTCTAAGTTCCCTCCCCCACACACACAGGATATTATTGAATGTTACTAAATTATCAGAGTAATTATAAAGTATGTCTCAAATAAATAAGCTCAGTAAGATTTTAATTCCTTGAACACAGAATAAGCAAAGAGTACCATGATGATGGAATTCACATATATTACATGGGAAGAATTGAAGCATGGTATAAACAAAGGAAAAAAGCAAGAATATGTATATATTCATATATAGAATATGTATCAAGTCTAAGTTCTCTAGTTAAGTTCTCAGTTGCTGACTTTATTTGTAGAGTTTTATCATGAATAATCATAGCCAAACTGAGCTTCCAATGCTTTATCATTAAGTCTGGAAAGCGTAACAAATGAGCATATCACTCAGTCTAATCTATTTGGTTTTGAAACAGCAAAATATCTGTCTCTTAGAGACATGGAAAAGAGACTAGGTCTCTACAGCCATCACTTAGGGTGATACAAGTTGATGCTTTGGGTTATCTGGTCCATAAATTGAAAGTCATACACTTATTTTCTATTCAGCCATGAGTCAACCAGAAGCCCAGTTACAAAGAAGAGCAGGAGTAATGAACAGAAGTCACAGAACATCTCTTCTGGCTCCCACGGTGATGCATACCCCTCTATTGCTCATTAGAGTCCTCAGAAGAATATGAAGAGTCTTTTCAATAAAACTTCAGTGTTCCAAGAGTGTATTCATAACCTCTTGCCTATGTTAGGTAGGAGTGCTTTTTCTATGTAATTTGAAAGAAACAACCTGAAATCATTTTGTTTGGAGATGTTGCTAAAGATGTTGTAACCTCTGAGACATCTTTCAGGAACAACTATAGAACAAAAGGTTTGCCCAAGGGTATCATTTCTACTTAGTGTGTTAGCACCTTTGCAGCATATTTGACACAGGACAGTATGGGAATAGTTTGGAGAGTCATCTCCCATTAACGAAGAGGAGAGAAAATGAATTTAAAGAAATAGAAGCCTTGAGACAAGAAAGATAAAAAGAAAGAAGTAAAGAAAGAGAGAAAGAAAGAAAGGGATTAGAGAGAGAGAAAAGCAAAGCAAATATGAGGTGTCCATGTCTCACAGACCAGCTTCCTAACCAAGCAATAATTATCACTTTGCCCAAAATGATGTTGGTTGGGTAAGTCAGCAGCAGGACTTATGGAATATGCATGTGTGAAAGCATAAAGCAGAATATCTCTTTTTGCCTTATATGAAAGGCAACATTCAGTGAAGTGAACTGTATTCATTTATGTATTGAGTATACAATTTATCTTTAAAGTGTGAAAATAAAAATCTGTAGGGTTAGTTTCACCTGGCAGAAATCAGTGTGTCTAAAGGGATATGAGCCAAGAGAGCTTTTCTGAGTGTCTGATACTGTGCTCAATTTACAGTAACTTGGAAATAGTAGTCATTATTAGAGCAATGTTCTGGAGGATTGTGGAGGAAAGTTGCAGACTTGGTGGTTACCAGATGAGATTTCCCCAGAGGTCTTCAAGCTGAAGTGAAAGTCGGGGACTTAATTCAGAGTGTTTCTCTCAAGTGATGTAACATGGACTTTAGAAAAAAGTCTTACAATTTAAATGGAGACTGATTGTGCACTGGCTCCTGGGGTGTATCTGTACAATATAAAATGATATGCCAATCATTCTTGTTTCTCTGTTTTTGAAGCAACACAGATATACAGTGAGTGAGGGTGAGCAAGGAATGAGGGGTGTGACAAGGATTTGAAAAGCAGACACAAACATCACAAATTGTATTTTAATTAGAAACATCTCATAATACTATTCTTAAAGGTAATTCTCTAAGTAATTCTGTTATGCTCATTTTCTCATGAGCTTCAAGATTGTTTAACAGGAGAAATGTGACTGCCAACTGGCTACTCCTGGGATCCCCTTTCCTGACTGACTCTAGATAAGGCAGGTTCTCAGCCAATGGCTTTTTATCTTATCAACTGACATAATTCTGGCTAATTGTTAGCACTTGCCAGTTCAACACACCTACTCTCAAGGCAGTGTGAAACATGACAGAATGAAATATCCATGCATTATTTTGTAACAAATTTTACCCTAATTGATGAAAAATCAATGAGGACTCTCAATTTAACTCTTCCCAGCTTTAACTTGAGATGAAACTTTTAGCTTTCTTATTAAAAAAAATAACTAATCAGTATTTAAATTATAACTTTCTGAACAATGGGAAGAGTAGAATAACAAATTAAACATAACGTGAATGAACCTTTGTATGGATATAGTTATAAAGACAAACATATACATCTAGAAAATTATATGTACAAGATATTAACAGATTAGTTGACAGTTGCAGTCATGAATATCTATGTTAGATATATAATCTATAATAATCTACTTATATACATATACAGCTATATATAACATATGGCTATGCACATTTTTAATGTATATCTAAGCATAGGTACTTTGTCCTTGGTATAATTCTATACTGTACTTTCTATATGTAAACTTAAAATTACTGAATAGATTTCTCTAGCTACACAGTGTAAAGGCTTTTTAAAATGAAGATAGTCAGTGATGGAGAAAGAATGGACATCAGCAAATATTAACTATTTCTGTTGCAAAATCAATACTTAGTACTTAAAGCTTGTATTTGTTGCTCCTTGGTGCTCATGTAGGTGTGAGTATAGATGGGAATTCCTAGTGTGATTAATGCCTATAGCAGGGAACAGTTGACTTTGGAATGGCTTGTTTGTCTGTGGAACTGACTGTCAGCTTTGTGATCCTCCCTGAGACCCCAAGTGCTCCTCTGACAAGTATGTATTGTCATATTTTATGATTCTTGTAAATTTAAAATTCTTATATTTGGGTACCAGAGTGGTGGCTCAGTGGTCACTTCTTGTTTAACCTGAACTTTCTGGTTTGGTTGCCTGAATCTACATGGCAGCTCAAAATCTCAGTTCGGGCCCCGGACCTATAAGACTGAGCAGAAGACAAATATCCACACAAAGATCCAGGGCTCTCCACCTCCGATCTGGAGAAGACTGGAACCTGTCCCATGCCTTCAAAGACTGAGTGGAAGTCAAAGACCCCATATGCCTGCTCGGGGCTCTCTGGCCCTGGTCAAAACACTGCCTCACAAGGTGTGAGGCAGATCAGCTCTATGTGGTGGGTAAACACATTGTGCAGATGAAAGAGACAGAAAAACAAAATGGTTCATTTCCTGTGGAGAGCTGTAGATCTCAAGAGGTGAAAGCAGTGAGGAGCGGGCTGAGGTTGGTGGTATGCTTGACCCTGTAACGTTCGGATGTGAGCTGCTGCAAAGGATCATGTCTGCACCTATCGGTCACTGTTGATGTCTGTGGCTCCTGTTACCACCTACAGGGATTCACAGAGACCTGCTCCTTCTCACTGGTTAGAGGATAGGGATGCAGAGAGCCCACCAACTCGATGAGCACCCAGGCCCAGATTCAGGGGCATGAATTGGCCCATCCTAACTTCCATCCATCTATGATTTGCTGGAGCACGAACATGACCCTAACCCTAACCTTAACCCTGCAGACCCAAAGCTTCAGGATCTCCACAACTCATGACAACAACAGGATATCTAAGAGAAGCTCCAGTGAGAGTCCAGAGGATTTATGGAGTAGCAAAAATAAACACACACACACACACACACACACACACACACACACAAACACCAAAAAACCACCAGAGGCCTCGAATCAGACCAATGACTCATTGCAATGAACACTTGCAAGTAAAGGTGTGTGAACTAAAGGGCATATTCTGTGTTACTCACCGTGATTACAGCTTACAGGATGAGATTTTTTTTTTCCTTTTTTTCTCTTTTCCTTTCTTTTAAATTTTACTTTTTATCTTGTAGGGAAGGGTTTGCACAGGTAGACAGAGGCTGAATGGGAAGGGACATGGAGATGAGTGTAATGGGTACACATAATGTGAAACCTATATATAATCAATTTTAAAAAATTAAATTGGAAAAATCCAAACACCTCAGTTTCAAAAAATACCACCCTTTATTTTGTCTTCCACAGGTACTGTATGCATATGGTGTGCATATATACTTGTAGGGAAAACAATAATTAACTTTTTTAAGGCTTATATTTTAAAAGATCACAAGGATTTGAGAGAACACAAATAAATGTACTTTCAAGTGTTCTTCTAGTTTAGTGCCAAAAAGATTACATTATGGACATTATATTACTTTATAGACATTTGAAAGAGGAACACCCTGAGAAAAGGCAATTTTCTCAATGATTCAAGAATTTACACCCAAGGACCAGGAGAAATAAGGACGCCTACTACAGATGAGCACAGAAGCTAAGTGTGATGGAGAAAGGAGGGAGGGGCCCGGGCTTGGTCTCCAGCTGTTCCTCCAGCAGAGAGAGGCAGATCAGTATGCTCTCAGGAGTAGAAGGATAGCCATGAACCCAGAATTCTGCTTCAGAAAAATAAGGAGCAATTTGAATCCCTTGAAAATTGACCATGACTCAGTATAACTAAATGTTCTTACACAAATAGTTATCTCAAAAAATTAGTTCTTGGATCAGTAAAAAATATTAATCACCTAAAGTCCAATTATTTTTTGAATGTGTTCATATTTGGGGTAATTTTCTAACTACTCATAAAATTTTTAAAATTGAATTTAAAAACCAACTGATTTGAATGCTAAAAATGTCTTTCTTAGATGGGGAGAACAATCTTTAAAAGTGACTTCTTATTAATAACACATTCACATATAAGAATCATTGTAACATAAGAGACCCTCCAAGTCAAAGTGCTTTCCTGTAGGTATCTCACTTAGAGACAACATTGTTAACAATGTTGACATTTAAGTGGTCATAGTTCAAGCCATGCAGAGAACATTCTGGTAAAATAAAAGTGAAATCTACAAGTTTTCCTTGTGTTCATTTTAACAAGATCTAAATGTGTTGCATGAGAGCATGAAGGCTGAAACAATCCTCATAAGTGAAAAGTTTACCTCATAATTTGAGTCAAAGTATGATGGCAATTCTGTAGAAACAACGACTTTAGCCTACAGGCTCTACTTCTGTGAGGCCAATGCTAGGATTATAAACCAGCACTCCGTTAATCAAAACAGAAGTTTTTATCTCTAAGTTACCCACTTCAGTTCCTCTTTACCCTGAAAAAAAAAAATCCAAATTTTCTGTATTTAAAAAAAAATGTCCTTTCATTCCAGTTGATGTATTGACAAGTACAAGTTAGCTTTTACTCTTTACATTGTCTCTCTGCATAGCTTTCTTCCCAGGATGACCTTTAAACCATTATACAGTTAAGGTTCTCAACGAACCATATCCAAACTATTGATATCCACCTAAGTAGTCTGTCTGTCCCTTTAAATTCCATTCACCTCTGAGATCCAGGATCACCTGATCTCCCAGGACCTCCCAGAATTTACCAGGTTAGAGCCTCTTTTACTGATTGACTTTCACTTTGCATAGTCTAAGGGACCTTGAGAATAGCCAGTGGTCTTATTTCTTCTTACTGTCAATGCCTGGATACACTTGCTGTTTCTTTTTCTCCAAAACCTGTTGCCCAATCCCAGTCTCCTCAACATGAGATATGCTTCTCTACTTTTTCTTTCCTTTTGCTTTCAAATCTGTCTGCAGTGTCAGATTCCAATGCCATTCTTGCTAGTTTTTCATTTTATTCAGTTCGCAGAACAGTTCACTGGGTGACTTTACATGTAGGAATGAGTCACTAATATTAATCTAATTGTTCTCGTTACAGAAAACCATTTTGATTATTCTTTTAAAAAAACAGTAAGGATGTTAAGTAAAATAAAATGGAAATTTACTAATCAGGTCATCGCATACATAGCATATAGTAATTCTTATTAATTGAAAGAAGCTTGTAGAAAACTTCTAACACAATTTTCAGGTGGCAGATGAAATGGAAGCTAAGCCCGAAGAACTGGCATGAATTCAAAGTCAACTCAGCCTATAAAATGATCCAGCCAAAGCTTTACAGAAAGACTCTATCTCAATAAAACCTTTTAAATTGTAATATTAATAATCATTAGAAGATGAACTTGGCTTAATGGAAATTTAAATATTAGCATATAAGTTTTTAAAAATAATGTATCATAATCTATGATGCCAAATTACTTCATGGTTTTATTAAGTTTCAGAATTAGTAAACATTTAACAGGCTTTTTTATTGTTTTGAGGTTTGTGTGTGTGTTTATATTTTTATTAATTCTTTAGGAATTTCACACACTGTATTTTGATGACATTCACCCCTCTATCCCTCCTCCTAATCTTTCCAGATCTTCCCTCACATTCCTACCTGACCCTGCTTTGTGAAGTCATTCAGCAGAATTAGTGCTGCCCATACACTACTAATTGCATGGCCATCCACTGCAAAGTGGTTGACCTACCAGAGGCCACAGCCTTAAAGAAAACTGACTGTCCCTGTCCCAAGAGCCATCAGTTGCTATTAACTCCTTAATATGGAACTTCACAATTGCCTCTGTCTCCTATGTTAAGACTTTCGTCTGACTTAAACTTGTAGCTCCTGTGCATGCTGTCTCAATTGTGATTTTGTACGTGCAACTTCCTTCTGGTGTCTAGAAAACACTATTTAGATGCAGTAATCTACTGCTTCTGATGCTGACTGACTTTCTGCCTCCACTTCTGTTGTGAAGTGAACCTTGGGAGGAAAGCTATCATATAGATGTCCCATTTAGGGCTGCATCTCTTTGACCAATTGTGGGTCTCTGTTAATCAACATGTAATGTAAAAAAGAAGTTTCTTTCAAGGGATTTGAGAGATGCACTAATATATAATACAAAGATAAAGCATGTGAAGTCTATTGAATGTTATATTCATTTGGCAGAGTAATAATAATAAGTCCTTCCTGAGAATCTGTGGCCCGTCTAACCAGGTTCTTAGCCATGATAATGGTGCTAGGTATAGATTCCATGTCATGGAGGAGTCCTTAATCCAATCAGAAAGTGGTTAGTTACTCCTATAATATTCCTGCCAAAACTACATTATAGGGAATGTCTTAACAGAAAAGTAATTGTTGTGTCTGGAAGGATTCACAACTAGCTAACACTGGTGATTATTTTTCTCCTTCCATAGTACACATCGCACCTTCAAGCACTATAAAAACTAGCCAATAGGAATCTTCCGAGTTGGTAGATGCTTGGTTTCTACATGTTTTATGACTTGAGTATGTGGTGTTTTTCAAAAATAGGATCTTACTATCAAGTTCTGGTGAAAGGTAATCAAGACCAATGTTATAGCCTTTCTTTATAAGATAAACATGACTGATTACTAATGGGAACAAAGTAAAGTTTCTATTACTCTTGGTAACAATTTGTATTAACAACCTGAAGATACTTTTATTTACTCTGAAAATTTTGTCAGTTTTGTTAATGTATTCTTTGACAATGCATACATGTACATAAGTGCATTCTGATTACAATCATTCCATCCTTTCTTACATTTCTCCTGTCTGACACTAGCTCCTCCACATATGCATACTAAGATCCACTCTCACTCTCATGCTTTTTGATTTTGGTTTTGTGTTTGTGTTTGTTTCTGGTTTGGTCTGTGGCCAGCTATAGTTAAGCAGGACTGTTTGGATGGAAATAATTATGAAGCTCTCCACTGCAACACGAGGAACTAACTACAGTGATCATAGTGATGAGGAAAATTACTTCCTTTCCTCTAGTGGCCATCTACTGCTATTAGTTTCCTGGATGGATATGGGCCCCCTGGACCCCTCCCTATCTGTGACTAAATGTTGATATGCTTGTCTTATGTGGCCTATCTGAGCTGAAGCTGTTGTGAGTTGATGAGTATCATGGCTTTGTAATGTCTTAAATAGTTTTTTTTTAATAACTTGTCTTTTGTTTCTGTCCCCTCTTTGGTATTTCCTGAGTTTCAGGGGGCGATCATATGGGTGTCCCATTTAAGGCTGAGCACTCAACAGTGACTTATTCTCAGCAGTTTATCTAGCCATCAGTATCCCTATGAGATTTTCATTTCTTTGTTTGTGTTGTGACAGGGTCTTATTAAGTATCCCTGGCTGGCCTGGAACTCAGTCGATGGTCCATGTTTGCTTACAGCTCACAGAGTTCTGGCTGCCTTTGCCTCCTGAATTTGGGATTAAATGTATACCTCACTATGTCTAGCCAGAGAAGATTTTATTTTTGCTAAAATATTATTTTATGTGTATGACCATTTGCCTGTATATATGTCTGTTACCATGTGCATACTTGGTAATACTTTATAAATGACACATGCTTTCTAAATTACAAAACAAAGGACAATTAAATAAATTGTCTAATCATGTGACAAAAAAATGAGAGATAGGATTTGAAACCAAGTCCTTAAGAATCCAAAGAAAGGGAGATGCAAAGGTGACTCAGCCTTCCTGAGTGCTTACTGTTCCTCCAGAGGACTCAAGGTCATACTTAGAACCCACAGCAGACGGCTCACAACCACCTGGAACTCCAGGGAGATCCTACACTCTAGCATATGTGGACACCTGTACTCGTGTGCTTATCCACATAAACACACACATGCACACACATAATTAAAAATGACATATTAATTTTTAAAAAATCCAAAAAATAATTTATACAAATATTCTAATTAATTATGTTCAAAGGAAAACCTGCAATTGACATCCATTTTATACTTTTGCTTAAATTTTTCTGTGTTCAACTATATTGCTCATAAGTAAAATTTCCATGATATTAAGTTATAAAACTATACAGTTTTGATTTCTTATTAATAGTATATCAGGGAAATTATAATAGGATTATTTTTTATCCCCTGAGTATTCCAGGACCAGACAGATTTTCTTATGCTAAAACCATTGTCTGTTCAATAACTTTAAAAATAGACACCTCAATTAGGTTATCATCAAAAGTTACAGTGAATTTCTATATTACTACGTCATATAAAGAAAAAACTATATTTGGGTATATGCTTCTTATGCAAAGTCTGAATTAGAAGCAGCACATAGAAAGGAGAAATGATTGCTTTTACACTATGCCAACATTTTGAATAGTTTTAAATACAAGAAGATAAAATTATGTTTAAGTGCCTTTACCTCCAGCAAAATTTAAGTTATTATAGTAATCTCAGTGACAATAGCACATTGCAAATGTGTATACTCACATAAAAATTGTAATATATCCTGTGTTATCATTTTTCTGTTACTGTGACAAAGTACTTAAGAAAACTAACTTAAAGATATAAATAATTATTTTGTCCATGGTTTCAGAAGTTTCAGCCAAGGGTGCTAGCTTTATCACTTGAGTCTGAAGGAAAGCAGAATGCTTCTATTAACCTTCACCAAATGAGAGTGTAAAGTACCCACCTCCACCTAAAGAGAGTGTAAAGTACCTACCTCCACCTAGAGAGAGTGTAAAGTACCCACCTCCACCTAGAGAGAGTGTAGAGTACTCAACTAATAAAATAAATCTTGAAATTAATAACTCATCAAGCTTATTCAGAAGGCACACCATATAATGATTCAGTTTGTTTTAGTGTCTAGACAAGTATCTTCATTAGGGTTTCTATTGCTGTAAAGAGACACCACGACCAAGGCAACTCTTATAAGGAAAAACATTTCTTTAGGACTGGCTTACATTTACAGAGGTTTAGTGCATTATTGACATGGCAGGTGGCATGCAGTCAGAAATGGTGCTGGAGAAGGAGCTGAGAGTTCTACATCTTGATCCACAGACAATAGGAGTCTGTGTCTCACACTTGGGATAACTTGAACATAGGAGACCTTAAAGCCTGCCCCTCAACAGTAACACACTTCTTCAACATGACCACACCTACTCCAACAAAGCTTCAGCTCCTAACAGTGCTACTCTCTTTTAGGGCATTTTTCTTTCAAAGCACAAGTCAGACCAACTTGTGAAGCTAAAGGAGAGAAGAGGCCAGGAAAAAAAGAATACTTTCTAGTTCTTGCTACATCTCATTTACTGACATCTCTCTGCCAGCTTTGCACTGTGGTACTATAGAGACACTTGGAATTTTCTTTGTTGTTGACTTTGCTTTTCAATTCCTAGGTGCTCGAAAAATGAAGTGACTCAAAAATCCTGAAATAATTTCAACAATGATTACATAATTAAAATTGGGTAATAGAATTTTTTTCTATTTTCTGTTTTAGTAGACATACAGTTTTGCACCTATAAGCAAAATCTCCTCAATGGGGAATTTTTAAAATCAGTTGACCATCTGCTGCCCTAGGCCCCTTTAGTCTTTGCCATCCCTGCAAACTCAACAGGTTCAGAACTTTAACATCTTTCATGTGGGGGGTTTCCTTATCAGTGAGACCCTTCTCTCCTAACTGTGTAACTAACTGACATGGCTGAGAGTGGAGGGCCTCCTGCAGCTGTCTTCCTCCAGTCTATCCAAACACCTGTCCCTTCCAATGTATGAGCAAAGCAATGTGGCCAGAGGTACCAGCGGAGCAAAGTCTGTTCTATGACCCTCATCAATGCTTCACTAGCCCAGTTCTGTGTTTCCACTTCCATAGGAAATTTTTCTTAGTAGCATACCAAAGCTATTTAAACATAAATCTGGATTCTACCTCTAGGAGAGTTCAAACAATAAACAATGTTAGTATGTGTGCATGAGTAGTATACTCGTGTATGAGGGTGCACATGTCTCTGGGGGGGGGCAATGTAGAATGTCAGGTACTCTACCATGTCACTCTATATTACTGTCTTGAGACTGGGTCTCTCATTGAACCTGAAGGTTGTGGCAGCCAGGGATCCCCTTCCTCCGAGGTTATAGGCCCACAAACATGGCCCTACCTGCTTTTCACATGGGGATGGGGGGTCCAACCTCAGGCCCTCATACTTGTGGAACAAACACTCTTCCCCACTGGGCCATCTTTTAACTCATGAATTTACTACTTTTAAACTATCACTTTTGGAATATCTTAATGCTTTGTAATGCCAGAGGGCACCTGAAGCATCTGCATGTATCTACTTGCCCTGATGGGCAATTTAAGCTCTGCTGGAGATTTATATTCCAAAGTGAAAGCCGTGGTGAGAGATTTCTCTCCCTAATTATTTTTCTTTGAATAAAATTCATAATGCTTAGCTTCAAATACAAGATCCACGACAATCCCATCCTTGTCTAATTTTGTGTTCTATTTTTGTCTTACAGTAAGAGAAGACAGAGAAATCGTGTTTATTGAACACCTATTACCGGCTACCATTATGCCAGTTGTATTTTTTTTTATTCAATCATCACACAAATCCCCAAAGAATTGCTGATTCTTCAGATTACATGAGAAAAACAGTGATGAAATTAACTGCTTAGCTGATCACACAGTTGCACTGCCTTCAATACATACGTCTTTTTCTTTCAAACAAAATTTCAAATGACTCCCAAATCCTTTCCAGCCCATGTCCTTTTGATGTGGATAGGCCAAATACCCCGATTCATTAGGAAGATCATTTCACTTTCGGAATCATCATCCTGGCTTTGTGAGTGATATCCCCAAACTGGATGTTTACTGTATTTGAAGCCTTTTATCAAATGTCTCATAATTCTTCACCATTCTTTCTTTTCCCTCTTTTGTTTCTTCTGTATAGAATATTCTTTCTTCCCTTGTCTCCTGGGAGAGAGGTTCAGCTCTCAGGAAAGTGTCTAACTTTCTCTAGCATCAGTGGGGATTACGCACACTCCTCTGTTCTCCCCACACCATGGTTCATTTTATTACCTTATAATTTTTGGAATACTTGGCTTTAATCTCTACCAGAAAACAAATTCTTTAAGTTTGAACTGAACTATACCCTAAGTAGCTACATATACACAGGTACAATTTCCCATGCCTCTGAGTCACATCTGAGCTGGCCTAGCTTATTAAATGGTTCCCTATTTGAGAACTGAGATACTTTTCTTAGTTCTCTGGATAGTACTCCAGTTCTAACAAATGTCTCAGGCTCCATTTAAATATTTTCCTGTATCCTCTTATTCTGTGGTTAAAAGTTAAACTACCTGAGCTTGAATCTAAAATCTCCACAATCTTCTAGCTGAGTGATTATGGGAAATCCCCCCAGTTTCCTAAGAATACATTCCTTCATCTCAAAATTAGTAATTAACAAATGTTTAATTCAAAAATTCATGTTTTCTGATATGGCTAACATATGGACATAACACACAACTAGTATATGTTCACTATTGTATTACTATTGTTATTTTTTCATCAAGTCTCTGCTCTCCTATCAGCTCATGAGGCATTGTTGTCTGCAATGTTTATTCTTTTCATTTTTATCCCTCTAGGCTCATTTTAATTTTAGATATCTCAATATACATTACATTTCCTATGTAAGCCAAATAGACTGTAAATTACTCCATATAGCTCACACTCCTCTACACACCTCGTCTCTTCTCCTTCAGCACTAACAGTACGCCATGGAAGCTGTTTAAACCTCTGTTTAACTGACATCAAATTAACTGACTGTCTTTGTACCGTTCCTCTGGAAGGCAGAGCCTCAGGCAGAGATTAAAGTGCTGACACTAGGGACATGTAAGCCCAGGGTAATGAAGATGCAGAGAAAGGAAGAAGGTGGGCAATAAAAGCCATGGAGTCATTATTGTGATGGCCGCCCCTCCACACAGAGTTCAAGAGAGATAAGAACAATTCCCTGGGCAGACGTGTTTACACAAAGGGCTTTCTCCTAAAATGTTGAAAGAGAAGCTTACCTTGTTGTCTACAGAGGAAAGAAAAGAGAAGGCTCCTGCCAGATCCCTCCCATTTCTCATTTCCTATGATTCACAAGATAAGGTTTTCTTTCCAGTGCTTTTAATGGCCTCACCTGGCCTTTGGGAACCAGTCCAGAACCATATCCCATGACTAAAATAGGGCATTTCATTGAAACCCAATGTGAGAAGGCAACCTAGTACTCATAGATGCCACCCAAGAGAAAGGAGGAGGAATACCATCCCAGAAATCTGAGAAGATACACAGGATTTATGTCCATTATCCTGATTGTCTGAGCCCCTATGCTAAGGTCTGTGACCACAAGGCTGGGTCTTAGACTAATTCCCTAGGCTTTTCTCACCATGTGAATGCTTTAAAAAATCCAGCATATTTATTCTTAAAGGTTATTCTGTCATTGTTATTATAGTTACATTTTAATTAAACACCCAATAAGCTAATAAAATGTGAGTTGGAAAGTGTTAGGAGCAGAGAATACCAGTAAGATTCTTGGGAAAGTGCTATTAATATAGAATTGTAAGGACAATTGTAAAGTATTTCCTAGAGGTAATGTTAAAAATCTAGAAGAATTGCTATGGTTGCTTGTCTCCATATTTCTGTATTTATACTCTACCTAAATTTAAAATATTATGAGTTTATGTGTATAGGTGTTTTCTCCGCACGTATATTTGTGCAAGATGTTCATCTTGGTACTTTCAGCAGTCCAGAAAAGGGTGTCAGACCCTCTGGGACTGACGTTCCATACAGTTGTGAGCCACTGGGATTGGACCCAGGTCCTCTGGAAAAGCACTGGCATGGCCATTGCTCAGCCTTGCTTACTATACATGAAAACCACAGAAAAAGCAAAGCTTTCTGATGGTGCAAAAACAGTGTGGAAGTCCAGCCAGTGCATTCATTGTTAAAGAAAAGTTCTTGTTAGTAGCAATGAAAGTCTTGGTTACTTTACAAGTATGCACTTATTCTAAATTTTAAAGAATTTTTAGATCTTTATCTATGTCATGTTTTAAAACTTCTTTCTTTAGACAGCCATATTGATGAAGCTTTTTGGGTGTAGCTTCTGACAGTCCTAGGGGACACAGTCTCTCAGAAAACTGATCTTCAGCTTATTATAAACTTTCTGCTTTCTTTTCCATTATGATTCCTGCATTTGAGGTGCAGTAGTTCTGTTGTGGTGTATTAGCTGAACTGGCCTCCATAATTCTTGATTTTGATCACTGTGATTTTCTGTAATAACCACAATCTACTGCAAAGAAAGGTTTCTTTGATGAGGGGTAAGGGCTGCACTTACCTGTGGGTACAAAGATAAACATTTATAGTTAGGGCCTATGCTGGCTGAGTAAAGTTTAAGTTACAGCTTCTGGTTCCACACATTTGGCTTCAGCAGCCCTAAGTAGGTGGCTAGGTTTCCAGTACCAGGCAAGCTTCCTTCTTATTGATCTAATGAAAGAGCTATGGGAGAACATTAACAGACAGATGCACTAACATGGACCAGAAAAAGCTCATGGCCTCAACCCTAGACAGAGTACTGCAGAGTGTTGAGAGAAGGAGAGATAGTCTTCTCCAGGGAAAAGCTCACCATTTAGTTACCCAACACCCAATAATCAGCCCTGAAGCCATATCCACACAAGTATTTTTATACATGGTTGAGCAGTTGTACCCATGTATCTAGAATAGACATACACACGTACACACCCAATAACAATTTTTAAAAGAGGACATGAATTTGAAAGAAAGGAATGGTATATGTTAGGATTTTGAGGGAAGAAAGAAAAGAGAATGATATAATTATATTATAACCTCAAAAAATAAAAAAGATAAGTTTAAAAATTCCTTCTTTTAACCAGCTGTTGGGAGGTGAGGAGTTCATACACATGTCTGCATATGTGTGGATGTCAGACGTCAACCTCATCAGCTGCTCACTTTAGGCTTCTTTGTTTGTTTTCTATTGAAAATAATTTTTATGTAATATAATCTGATCACAGATTTGTAGCCAGAAGTTTTTCTGTCCCATCCTAGCATGCAAGACAAAAATATCTCATATCTGCAGTCCTGCAGCCACTTATAAAATAATTATTCAGAGGCTTATATTAATTACCAACTGTTTGGCCTATGTCTTAGGCTCATTACCAACTAGTTCTTATGAATTAACTCAACTCATTTCTATTAATCTATGTTTTGCCACATGTTCCCTGGCTTTACCTGTGTTCCATTACATCTTGCTTTCTGGGAAGCAGCCTGCAGCGTCCTCTGCCCTTCTTCATCTTTATCCCTGCGTGGGCTTCCTGCCTGCCTTCTAAACTGCCTTTTCATAGGCCAAAACAGCCTCTATTAACTAATGGTAATAAAGTATATTCAATGCATCACAGTTTCCCCTCCTTCATTGCATCTCAGGTCCTCCTCACCTTCTTTCTCTCTCTTTAGAAATAAAACATGCAAATAAAAATCAGAATATAACAAAACAAACAAACAAAACACAATAAACAACAACCACACCACACACACACAGAGCCCATAAAATCAAAATCAGAAACTATAATGTACAAGCAAAAGACCAGTAAGGAGAAGAAAAAAAAAAAAAAAAAAAACAGCAAAATGTAACAAGGAAAAAAGTGTCCAACCCCCCAGAGTTCATTTTGTATTTGTTGTTTACTGCTGGGCACAGACCCTGTCTTTAAGTGTTTGCTTGTTTGCTTGTTTGTTTCATTTTAGAATGTTCCTCCTGGAACCCAGGTTGGTCTTAAATGTCTTATGTAGATGAAGTCACTCTCAAATTCCTGATTCTGCTGCCCCCACCTCCCAAGAGCAGAGATTGCAGGTGTGTGCTGCAGGTGTGTGCAGTTATGCCCAATATTTATCTCAGTTTTGGAGACAGGTTCTCTCACTTGGCTTGGATCTTGCTGACTAAGCTCTGCCCAGCCAGTGAGCCCAAGAGGCCCCTGTCCCCATTCCCAGAGCTTTGATGGTAAATTTGCACTACAACATCAGCACTTTTTCCCTTCTGGGTTAAGGTTAGGGTTAGGGTTAACCCTAGGGACATCAAACCTATGTAATCTCTACTTACAGAGTAAACAAACACACATTTTTCGTATGCATATGTGTGAAATATGTGATTATGTGTTTGAGCCCATTCAATGTGGAAGGGGGTGTGCATATTTGGAGGCCTGAGGTCAATGTGTGGGATTTTGCTTACTTGGTCTCCCACTTTATTATTTTGAGTCAGAATCTCTCAGTCAAATCAAGAACTCTTCAATATGACTAGCCTTTATTTTAAAATATTTTAATAAATTTTCTGAGAATTTCTTAAAATAGATTTTAGTTATATTTATCCTCAACTCTTCTCTAATCCCTTCCAAATCTACCTCTACCTATTACTCCAATGTAATGTCTTCTTATTTTATTTTTTATTTGATAGTTTATAAACTCAATTTTTGCTCTCCATATACTTCTGTATGTGGGTCTTTCCACTAGAACATGGCCAACCTTCCAGGAGCCACACCTGTAAAGAAAACTGTCTCTTTCTCACCCAGAAGATAGAAGATGCCCATAGGTCCTCAGTTAGGGCTGGGGGCTCCTGAACTCTTTCCAGTCCATGCTGAACTGTGAACTGCATTGATCTTGCACAGGCCTTGAGCACATTACTGCTGATGCTGTGAGTTGGTGAATGCAAGAATTTGCGCTCTCTAACTTCAGCTGGTTCCATTCCTTCATCATTATTCTCCTTCAGTTTAAGCAGAAATTAATGGTACAGAGCATGAGGGGAATGGTTGGGAAGATCATGGTACAGATCATGAGGGGTGTGGTTGGGAAGATCATGGTACAGAGCATGAGGGATGTGGTTGGGAAGATCATGGTACAGAGCATGAGGGGTGTGGTTGGGAAGATCATGGTACAGATCATGAGGGGTGTGGTTGGGAAGATCATGGTATAGAGCATGAGGGGTGTGGTTGGGAAGATCATGGTACAGAGCATGAGGGATGTGGTTGGGAAGATGATGGTATAGAGCATGAGGGGTGTGGTTGGGAAGATCATGGTACAGAGAATGAGGGGTGTGGTTGGGAAGATCATGGTACAGAGCATGAGGGGTGTGGTTGGGAAAATCATGATATAGAGCATGAGGGGTGTGGTTGGGAAGATTATGATATAGAGCATGAGGGGTGTGGTTGGGAAGGAGACTCTGTGGTGGAGAAGAACCCCCCAAATCATTCTGATTGACTCCACCTCACTAGAGTAGGTAGGGAATGATTTGTACAATCAAGATCAATACATACCAACCTATCATAACCTGAGACATATTGCCTAACCTTACTTTTTTCAGTTAATAAACCTTTTACAGTGTAATTTTGAAGATCAAATAGCATATTAACTATTAAAAAATACTTTAACCACATGCTACGTAACAAATAATTTAAAGTGTTAAGGGGCTGTTTCTGTATAATTCTTCAAAATATGATCAGCAATGAGGTTTGATACTTAAGCTGGCATGGTGGCATAAGACTGTCATATTATTAATAGAGAAACTGGGACAATAGGACTGTAACTTGGAAGTCAGTCTGAGCATCATAATTATACAACACTCAAAATAATTTTTGAGAAGGGCCAAGGACATATTTCAGTGCCAGGGAACTTTAACAGAATGCTCTTGGGATCCATTACTGAGTACTGACAAAAATAAATAAATAATAAGTTTAATATGCCACAAATACCTACTATATGTGTTTGCAGTGTGAATTAATCATGTATATTTATGTATTAATTTCCATTAAATCTGATTTTTTCATCTATTGTGTGATTTTTCTTAATAATTTAGAGAATAAGTTTTCAAGTGATATATTTATCTTCAGGTTGGTAATGAACTAGAGTGTGAGCAGAATTTTTATTTATATGAAATAAACAGAAACCAACAAAACACCAGAAAAGCTAAATGTTTTATTTCTAGGAAGTATGTACTTTGTAATAAATGGTTCATGGTGTAAATGTATAACTTTTTGTTCTTGAGAAAAAGATGTCATTATGTAGTTAGTCCAGGCTATCCCAAATCCCAAGATTACCCTGCCTTAAGCTTACAACCACCACCATATCAAATCTTAAATGTATTTCTTATTGTGTGTATTTTTCTAAGTTGTTAGAAATTCTCTCTTAGAAAAAGCACAAATAAAATTTGATATACATTTCTACCAATTTTTTTTTTACAATACGTTCTCTTTAAGAATGATAAAATATAAAACTTTTAGGCATCTATGCATTCATGCTTTCCTTTAATGAATTGTATATCAGTATATAATCCTCAAGAACAACATACAGGGGACAGGAATGTCGATAACGTGTAAAGTGCTTGGACAGCCTGAGGAAGGCCCTAGGTTGGGTTCAATACCTAATATCACATGGTGGTATATACTTATAATCCTAGTTTTCAGAAAACAGAAGCAGGGGATCGTAAGTTGACACTTTACTATATATCAAGTTTGAGGCCAGTGTCAATAAAACAAATGCTCTTTCACCAGTTAATATTTCATAAAGCCAGTCAAGAAATGATTTCTCAGTATATCCTTGCTATTGTTGCTTGGAGGAAGTTTAACGATGTTGCACCCAGCTGTGTAAGGGCATGGATGAGGTAGTGTTCAAGCAGACTTCACTCCCCACAGAAAAAACATGCTCCACTTAGATAACCTTAGAACGTCTTTCTTTGTCACACAAAAGACTGAACAAAACATCAGTGTAGAGAAAACAGCCTGTCACAAAGACCAGTGGGGCAGAAACTCTTAAGAGCCAACAGAGGGGTGAAGGACGGACACTGAAGTCAAGAAGTCTATTCTGCTTGTGTCTGATGACTTGGGATGAGGTTATCAAGCCAAGGCAGAGAATGAGTCACCATGGTGACACACCTGAAGAACATGGCGGTAGAGACTGATTACAGTCCATCCCACATAAACTTTGTAAGTTTTACACAGTCGGTCACTTAACCATTTGTAGTTGTCACTCTAATCTTTAGTTATTTCAAATACATTTTAAAATAGCTTTTTTATGTTCTGTTTTTTTATAATCCTCCTTAGAAACAAGAAAGAAGGAAAGAGAGAAAGGAAGGGAAGAAAGAAAAGGAAGGAGAAAAGAGACAGAAAGGCAAAGAGAGAAAGAGACAGTGAAGGAGAGAGACCCATACTCACAGGAAATAACATTTAAATGCTATGCTAATTAATTAAGAATTTTTAATGCACTGTTTGGACTCAGCCAGCTAAGCTACCCCTTCCAAAATGCTGCTGTAGTGAGGCTTTGGGCTGCATGGGTGTGCTGTTCATTGAATATGCATATAAAGGTCCCACCAGACAAGAAGGTTTTCTGGTTCATCACTGCACTGCAGGATGCCATGAAGAGGAAATCACAAGCTTTGGCTTCCACTAAGTCCGTGACCAATTTAATACCCTATTACTGCAGTCATCTGAGCTAGAAATACATTTGATGACATCACTGGATACAACTGAAGTCAAAATTTGTGTGACATTTTCCCAAGTGTTACTTTTCACCAAAAACGTTATTTTACAGTTTAGCCACAGCACAGCGTTTTAGGTCTAGAACTAAACCTGGGGAAATATAATGAGGTTGAAAAGAAAGTGAAAGTTAACAGGCAGGACTTTAACAAAGGCTCATCCTCCCTGAGGCTCTAAAGAGTCAGTAACTGAGTTCAGTAGCCGAAAATTAAATTAGGAGAAAATGCCACCTCTGCAGCTAGAGCTACCTTCATCATTAATGGTGGTATTGAGAGGCGGGGTGGAGGCTGTGCTGGACAGAGCTGTGGAGAGCATTTCAGAGGCTCCAAACAGTGTGTCTGCCCGGCTCCCAGCCCCCAACACCATGGTAGAGGCTCCTCCTTTGCTGTTTCACACTTTCTCTGGTCTGCTTTGCTCTAGCAGCTTTTACCTGGTGATATTTTCCTTGCTCTTTTCTCCCTGTTGATTTTTCCTTTTGTGCAGTCTTACCTCTATTTTCTTTCCTGTTCTCCAGTGTCAAGTCTCTTCTCTTGCCTTTCATTTCCCCCTCCTCTCTTGTACTTACATCCTTACAGAATAACTTATCTGATGACATGGCTTGTGTGGTTTTCCCTGATCAGAGTCCAGGAGCAAACAGCTAAGGATTCTCCAGCGCTAGGGAAGCAGGAGGCTTTTGACTTTATCTGGTCACATCAAATGAACGGGAACTGCTTTCTGAGGATTGTGTTAGCTCAATAAGTGATAAGGATGAGCAGGAAGAATCATGAGCAGTGGCCCGTTTATATTAAAGGCTGGAGGGGAGGAACAGCAAGGAAAGAAAACAAATCAGACTTTATCAAACTTCTCCTGTTCTTGAAGTAAACATTTCTACTCAGCACTCAAGAAGGTGGTCTATTTGACAAAAACTCAGTGATGCTTTAATATATACAATAAGGTACCACACTTACTTCTAAATAAATTGTTAAGAAACTGAGCAATATTATATAGCTATGAAGAAATAAAAGCTGCTTATCGTAACTTAATTATGCTGCATAGCATTGTATTGGGCTTTTGTGGTTCTGATTTTAGATGCGGTAAGTTTTGGTCCTGTTCAATATAAGGTCAAAATCCTTTGACAGGCTCCAGATAGATGATGGAAACTATGCAAAAATCATGATTCAGTTACCTTACAGAGTTCTGCAGTATATCAGTCTGCGTTTGCACATCTGCTCCAAAATCAGTGTCTTTGCCTCAATGCCACGTGCCCCTCTAGGGGTTATTTAAATCAGCTCTATCTCCCCCAAGTACAAAACAGAAGAGAGCACTCAAAGACTTCTCAAAGGTTTCTTCTGTGATGCTCCAATCCCCACCTCCCAGACATTATCCTTCTTTTTAAAGAAGAGATATGTTGAAACTTTGAACAGATCTTGCCATTTTCTTCCATCCATCTTGTATAAGATTAATCTCAAAAATAGTCCCATTTCATTCTCAGGCCACAGATGCCTAATCTGTGCCCAAACTTCAGACACTGGCTGGGTTCCTAAGTAGGCACAACTCTGACAAGGTTACATCTTGTGTCTATGGTATGTGATGTACGGAGCTTGATATACAACACATCACATTTCCAAACTACTCAAGGATCTTTGGATGCTCAAATGGAATGGATGGAAAGAAGAGCCTTCATGGCAGCTGGAAATGCCCATTGGTTCTCTCAGGCTTCCTTTTGTTGACCCTTTTCTCTCAGCTCCCTACAGTTCAGATTTATTGACTGCTGTGAACCACTATCAATTATTCTTCATGGTTTCATGACAGGAAAAAGCAAGCCCCAGAAGCTTAGATAAGATGCATAGCGCTCCTTCTCCCTTCATAAGCAAGCATTCTCTCTGTGTGGGCTCTTCTCACCACATGACCAAACACAGCCCTGGAAATTGTGCTGTAATTAGTACGCTTCACCGAAACTTACTGGAATGAAATCAGAGGACTCCAGCAAAAGAAGGAGACTGTTTATCCAGAAAAAGAAATGCCTAAAAGAGCGTTTCTATATGGATTTGTCTGAAAGGAGAGAAAAAGAGGAAAACAAAAACAAAACCAGAAAGAACCAAGCAAAGCAATGAGCAGTCGCAATCCTGTTTGATGCCAAGGTTATTTCCTAAAGTTTCCTCTACCCAGGTCTAAGTTTATTGTTCACATAGAGAAATTATAAGTCTAACTTTTACAAACAAGCACTTAAGTAAAAATATTCAATATTGACTTCATCAATCAAGACACTAAATGTCTCGAAATAGTAGGCCATAGAGCCTACTACTGGTTAGACAGGAACCATTACTGCAAAGCAACACGTGAGTTACCACAGCATAGCTGTTGCATATGGTGACTGTACTGTTCTCTGACCGACTTTCGATCTGCTACCTTCTTGAACTTGCTGCTCACTTAGTCTTCTTACTCTTCTCTCTTCATTACAGTCATGCCAATAAACATAGGAATCACCAAATTCAGACTCTGTTAATTTTGGTAAATATTGGAATTAAGACTATAATTTCCCCAATGTATAATTCTGCCATTTTTGGAAGATAAAAAGAGGAGGAATTCAATTATTCTGTTGGTATTTTTATTCCTATTCTTTATTCAAAGTTATCATCATACTTTTTTTTTTTATTTACACAGCACTACCAACTAATTGTCATTGCAAGCAGTGTTATCAGATTGGAGCATGTGAGTTTTAACTTCAAGTCTTCGTTAAGACAAGACCCTTATAGACTGTTTTAGGTCATTCAAAGTTTTGGAAGCTATCATTGTTTTCATTTGTGATGTGCTATGTATTACAACATGACTGATATTAAGCAAACTAAAATAATAAGCAAAAATAAAAAAAATATATGATTCAAGTAGACAAGTAGAACCAGTGTGCCAACTTTTCATGTATCTCTTTCTCTTTCTCTCTCTCTATATATATGTATATATATACATATATATAAAATGTGTGTGTATAATTTATAACTGTGTAAAAGTGAATAAGTATGTATCCATATGTATTTGCCTGTATAAACTATAATTACAGAATTATAAAGAATGCTTGGCAAGGCTAAATTTAGCAAGGCTAAATTTAGCAAGGCTAAATTTTCATCAAATCTTGGAATCTAGAGAGCATGGTAAGGCAGAAACCCAGGAGGCATAAACAAAAATCGACAAGAACAGACCAAAACTTGTTTTCATCCATACTGCTTGCAACCTCATATCCTAGCTAGGGTTTCTACTCCTGTGGCAAAACACAGAGACCAAAAATAACTTAGAGAGGAAACAGTTTGTTTTACTTATATTTCATCATCAAAGGAAGTCAGGACAGTAACTTCAACAGGGTAGGAACCTAGAGGCAGGAGCTGATGCAGAGGCCATTGAGGGGTTTCCTCATGGTTTCCTTGAACTTCAATTTTACAGAATCCAGTGCACCACCCACAATCACTGGAACCTTCCACATCAATCACTAACTAAGAAAATGCCCTGCAGGCAGAAGCTTCCCAATTGAAGTTCCCTCCAAGCAGATGACTCTAGATTGTATACAGTTGACATAAAATTAGTCAGCAAACTTGGTAACAAATGATTCTATAGACTCTCAAGTAATGTTGCCATGTAGCTGAAGACATACACTTGGCACAGTAAGTTATGGAGGATCACAGAGACTGATACAAGACCAAGGGAAAGGGAGAAAAGCTGTAGGCTCAGCTAGAGCTTCATTCTAATGAGGTAAATGGCTGATTTACCTCTTTTTCCCATTGGTTCCCCATACTCTTACCCCTCTGGATGGGGCATATTTTTTTTTTCAGATAACTGCCACTTGGTTCAGTCATAACTATTCATGTTAGTCTCCCTTTTGGTTAACTCAAAAGCAACTTATTTGGGATTTTCCATCTGGATAAACCCTTCAGAGAAACATACAACTAGTGCTTAAGTTCCTGGAGCAAGGAGTGTTCAGACTACAAAGTAAAGCTGCCCCCACCAGCACTCCAAATTGGGGGCTGTCCTTTGAAGCTCACCTTAGCCAGAAACACACTTGAAAGGGAATTTTAGAGAATATAGTTCACTGTAGCCAAGACGACACTCCACAAAGCCATCCTGGATACCAATAAAAATGGTTTCTGTTCTTGACGACAGAATAAATAGCTTCCCATCCAGACAGTGAGGGTAGGCCAGGAGCACTCTCCTATTCTCTCCCCCTGTGCCTGTCTATACGGCTGGCAGCATGCCGACATGGTTAACTGTGTCCTGTGGATGTGGTGTATATAAGGGAGACTTGTTTCCCAGCATCCCTGCTGTCAAATCACCCTGAGCACCATCAGAGAGGCGACTTAACAAGCCAGACAAAGTTCTGACAGAGAACGATGCTGCCGACTTATCATCACAGTGGTGCCTGTTTTGGACAAAAGGTACCTTTATTTTTTCTTTCGAATGCCTTCCAGGCCCTTCCTGTTCTGTTCCAGTCTTCCCCCTTAGGCTTCAGTTTTGAAGAACAGGAGGAAGGCTTGTTTTTGAGGGCATCTTATCCTCACTGTGTCTGCACTCTTCTGAATTATACAGCATACAGGCTACAAACAGGAATGCTGGGACCAGTCAAGAAATTTGTTTTCAGTGTAGTTCCAAAACATATTCACCAAATAGAGACACTTCAGGTATTTCTCGACAACTCAGTTACTAGCCAAAGAAAGCTTAAATAAATTACTTTACATTTAAACACTTTAAATTTAATAAAAATACATTTTCTAAATTACTTTTAAACAGTATTAATTCCCAGAATTCAGACTGTGATGCACTGAAGGGCATGATACAAGTCCTAGCCCCAGACTTCACCAGTAATTCCCAGTTCTGGACCTGAAGGGAACTGGACACAGCTTGGTCATCGAGCACAGCCCTGTGATGGTCTTGGTTACTCTCTCACTGACTGTGTTTTCCCGCATGACCTTGTTCTGATGCTTTGGCCCTCCAATCTGCCATGCTGACCTCCTAACTCATGATTTGCTTCAACTTCAGTATCTGAAAAGTCAGGATTTTGAGTTTTCCTTCCTGCCAGATGAGTTAACCCTCCTAATAGAGACTGCAATAATTAGTGTAGTCTTTTTTTAATAGATAGATCTCCTGAAAGTAGCTCCCATTATTATACTTTCTTAACTTCTTTTGTTCCAGGTAGCAGCTTTCCCCTATCTTTGGGTGGTTGAGATGTCCCAGCTTCCTGCCTCAGTCATCTGCTGTTGCCCTCCCCCACCACCATGGACTTTCTTCTGGAATTGTATATGGAAATCAACTCTTTCTCTTTAAGTTACTGTTCATCATGGCATTTTATCACAGCAATATATAAACAATTAGAAAATACTTTTAAAACCGAAATTGTTCTAAGAATGAATAACACGATATGATTTTATGTATCTACACATATGTATACAAACATGTAAATGGCCCTTTACATGTTCTAGGGTGTGAAACAGGAAATGAGCAAATGGTTATAAGTCATTATAAGATTCCACAGAAATGAAAGTGCTTCACTCCATCCTGAGAAACACTGGAAGAACTGAACTTCAGGTGCCTCCTGAGGAACAGTCAGAAATGAATTCAGCAGCAGGGAAGGGGAGAGCAGCCTTTCCAGGTGGACATAACAGACGTGAAGCAATGCAGCACACTGAGAGCCTGTAGGGATTTTCAGATTGCTAGCTTGTAGGCCGGATCCAGGTACAATGGTGAGCAAGAAATCTGAAAAGTTAGAGAATTATTATCTCATAGTGTCCTTTCTAAGACTCCATTCTTCAGCAGATGGAGCATTTTTGGCCTATTCTAAGCTGTGGGGTGACAAGAATTTGTTGAGTTTTCAGCAGTCTGTACAGAAGAGGGGAAGAGGAGAGGTTAGAAAATTCCTAAAGATTTTAAATAAACAGTTTGAAAATCTACAAAATGATGACTGCAAAAATAAAATAGGATGGAAAATACAACACAAAGAAAATATTTCAATCCTCCTCAGAAGCCGCGTCAGGCCTCAGGAATCTCATAAAATCAGATGGAGGTAATAGTCCTGTGTCCCCAGTCAACCATGCTTCTGGCATTCCTGCTCTCTCCCTTCCCTTTATCCAGATGTTAATTTGCAGCTGGATCATTGTCAAAGAGCATCAGCCTTTAACACAGGAATCAAGGGGGCAAGTTGTAACTAACCACAGGAACCAGTTAGAGGTAGAATTGAGGGAGATGAAGGACCCTTAGTGAATTCCATGTTCAGCTTGGTTCTTGGGTAAAAGTTACAAAACTAATTCAAATATGTCATATCATGATTTGCGGATAAGACGGTGAGTTTCATGTAAAGTTCCTATGAGACACTGTCATACAAACATTCAGGATACAATTGTCTGGAAGAGTGTGGATACAAGTATACAAGTAAGGCTGAAGAATAGACTTTATTGTCCACACACTATAAGGATAGTGGCTAATAAATTAGCAGAGCACAAAAATATATAAACAGTATGAGAATATTAAGATGACGGGATTTCTAGACAGCAGCCTCAAAACTCTTGGTAACAATTTTCTGTTTCATGTAAGCATCACTGATAGTTGGTAAGGTCACCAAAAGAAGGACCTGGTTTTTTAATCTTTGAACACATAAAGGGAGGACTGAATAAAATAGGGTTGAGGAAAATCAAATGGACAGACTTAGCATCCTAGTGTTTTTTGGAGACTTCAGTTCTAAGTGGGATGGGGTTTCTCTGAAGACTTTGGGACCAGGAAGTACTGTATCTGATGCTTAGTTCATTTCAGATAGGTCTTGAATTCTTAAGTTACATTCACTTACTTATTGCTATTTGTGTGCATATGTGAAAAAGGACAGAGAGAGTGGTCATGTGACTGTTATGTGTGTGCACATCAAATAACAGTTTTTAGGCATCAGTACTCTCCTTCCACCATGTGGGGTCCAAGAATCACATGAGGGTCATCAGTTTTGGGGACAAGAATCTTTACATAAAGTTATCAGATAATAGTAATATTGTGAGTATAGTTATTTCTTATACTTTTTCCTGGCTGTTTAGAAAGCCATTCTTTTGTATGAATGGGCCTTTCTAGTTCATGGTGATCAACACACAGTAGTAGTCTCAAGTGACTCTCTCAGTGATTTTTAAGGATCCTCACAGCCAGAAGGACCTCTCAGAAGATCAGCAACAGAGCCTAATACCAGCTTATGGATTCTTTATTATGTCCTTCCACATGAATAAAACAAGGTAGACCTATTACACAGATATTTCTTCCTATTGGTAACTGATCTTGAAGAAATTATGCAAATCCAAAACTCACTTTGGATAACATTTTCTGAGAGGCTGCCTTAGTGAGAGTGAGGCCATGCCAGCCATGCTGTACACCTTTGCAGTTCGAGGACTACACAGGGCCCAAAATTAGAATGTAGTCATTCTGAAACATCCCTGACAAGTATTATGCCAGGGCAATTTGATGTCTAGACTTCTTGTTTCAGTCAAGAGATTAACTGGCTTATCTTAACCCCAAGGGCAGCCCTTGGCTCACATCCAAGAAGTCAGTAGTTCTCAGGTTGGCCCTGGCAGATCAAGCCATCAGCCACTTGCCTAATCCCACCATCATATGCAGAATTACAGAACAGGACTTTTCCATGCTATTTTAGACATCATTGTTGCTTTCTATAATATATTATTTTAAAAGGCAAAAGAGCTAAGTTTTAAGTTTTTCAAAGCAAATGATTTGCCTTATATAAACATCATAACAATTTTTAAACTAATAATAAAATTTATATACATGGAATAACTTTAGGAATCATGGTTTAGAAAACATTAACCCCTTTTTCAGCTGGTGTGATGGCTCAGCTGCTTAAAACATTTACTGTACAAAACTGTGGGTCTGTTTGATCCCTGAAACCTATGCGGAATGAGAAGAGAATAATTTACAAAGTTGTCTTCTCATTTCCATATGTCTGTAACAACTCCTGCACCCAGAGATACAGATACACACACTCGGCAGACACATCAACAACAGTAATTTAGAGCTAACTTATTCCAGAAAACCCAAATACTTTCCTGTTTCTGTATTTAATTACCTTGACATCATTTTCTTTTCTTGAGTGGTCCAACATGACGTCAGTCCCACAGAAAGTTCCAAATATTAAGTGATAGCCTTCCATTTAGGAGAACTATTGTTTTTATCTGCTCAGAGAAATCAACTATTTTCCTGTGTTTTTGTGAAATAGCTCTAGCTGGGATCAAATCCAATATCTTTCTGCCTCAGTTTCCTGAGTGCTAGGGTTATAGTATGCACCAACACTCATCTCTGTTCAGAAATTCTTTAGCCATTTTAAATAATTTCTCTGAGCCAGCAAGTTTTAACTTTATCACTGCATAAGGGCTAATTATGTGTAAATCCACATTAATACATTTTCGGAAGCAATCTTTCTTACATTAGAATATGCTAATTAAAAGAACCTAAAATAACTGAGTTGAGCTTTTGAAGCTCCTGACAATGTTCTCACAATCTGAAACCCCTCTGATTGGAGGAACTTAGTGTCAGACAGTTACAAGGGGCAGCCAGCTGTGGTGGAACACACCTGTAATTCCAGCACTCGGGAGGCTGAGACAGGAGAATTACAAGCTTTAAGTCAGTCTGGGCCTCACAGTGAGATCCTTTCTCAAAAACAAACAGAACTCTAAGGACTCTAAGTACGTTGTTGGGTAGAGTCTGCTCTCTGTAGGACAGACATTTCTTCGGAGTGCTAGCAGAAACCACCTATGGGACAAGTATTGATCCAGGCTCTGGACAACACTAAAGTAGATGTGTATAAGAGTTTATAAATAACTTATCTGAACCTTCACCAGGGCTCTACTGCACATTATAACTTTGTTGTTTGTTATTAAAAAATATGTTATACACATATGTTTGTCATGCTTACACAATGGTGCAAATACACAACAGAACTGGCTAAGTTCACATGTGCAACAGGTTACCAAAGATTCTTAACAAATTATATTTACTGAGCTAGAATTCATTTGCAAAGTCAACATTTCCCATTGCTTAAGTGGACCACAATGATAGCTTTGGTCTCTTAAATTTCTTTAAAACATATAAAGCACTTTGAAATTTCTGTGTACAAATCAAAGATTATATTGAAGCCTCAGACATCATGTGGGACATAATAGCAAATCAGTCTTGAGAAACATAGCAGACACAGATGCTGAGCCCCTACATTTTTAGGGATCCATATAATGCAAGGGGAAAAAGCACAGAAAGAAAGCTTATAATAATTTCTGACTCAGTTGAACTTGTATGGGCAACTTATCTACTCTGACTTGAATTTTCTCTTTGAGAAAGGTGACAGAGCAGTTGAGATGTGCCAGTAATAAACTGTTCTTAGCACTATCTGATGCCTTAGAAGCATAGGCAGCAGAATCTAGCCTAATGCAGAGTTGGTCAAAGAGAGTGTTATAGAAAATATGAAAGAAAAAAGATAGACATCAGACATGCTCCATATTACCAATGTTGATCATATTGAAATATTAACACTTAAAGACCAAGAGGAAGTGTTCTTATTTCATTATGCCAAACATTTGCATGTTTGAAAATATGTATACAGAAATATATATACATACATATATATATACATAATAGTTTCAAAAATTAAATCTTTTCATTTACTCCACAGCTTAGGAGGGGCTACAGGGAAATTACAATGCTGCTTAGTGGCTGGAGAGGCTCATTTTGAGTTTCTGAGGCAGGCTGATGCAAAGCAGAGGATTCTCTAGAACTCTGTGCCTATCCCAGTCATCTTGAAGCCTGGACATTTGAAAAGATACTTGCTCAACATAGGCTCAGACCTCCTAATCTGCACAGGATGGACAGACAGGTGGTTATTTACTGCTTGGAGAGTTTCACCTTCTCTTAAGAGAAGTGGCTGTCCAAGAAGTCACAGGGGTAGAGCCTGAGAGCAGCTCATAAAGACCCAGAAAGGCCTGATTCTGGCTTTTCTCCAGGGTCAACATGGTTTTCATGGAGTCCTAGATTTTACCGAAGCCGTCTTGAAATAGCATTTACAAGTCCTGGGGCAGTGCAGGCATGGGGCTATTATAGAACATTCAGTCCGTGCTGACTACTCTCTCTAATGCTTCTTTTCAGCCAACTCAGGGAACTAGTGGCACACTGCACAGCCATGTGGTCCAGGAAAAGTGGTTTATGTAGGAGGCCCACAGGGCACATTGATTAGGAGGTTGACAGCAGTCTCCTGGTTAGAGCACTCTGACAAGCCTGGGAAGTCACAGCAGGTTGACAATATGAAGATACCTGCAAAAGGATGTTGGCTAGTTATGAAGTTTAAGACACAAGCATATAATCTTGGAGTCTGTGAGGAGACGGGAAGGCTGTTTACAGTATAAACAGAGAGATCCCTATGGTGTATTCCATCCAAACACTGTTGAAGCAAAAGAAACAGATTTAGGAAACCTCATGTATGCTACTCAGAGCTACTTTCAATAAATATGCAGTATTATCTGGTGTGTGTATTCTATAAACCAAACTACTAAATCTAAAGATCAGATCTGAATAAAAATGCTACAATGATGGTTAATTGTAGCTAGTATGTTTCAACCCTTCACTCTGCCATCTATTATGCTAATAGGTAAGTTATACTATTTTTTTTATGCCCCTGGCACACTAGTTAGTGTTCTCTATATAACTGGTATTATTTATATTCCCATTTTACAGAAAAAAATCTGCAATTTACTCAAAATCATTCAGGAACAAATGAGAGACTCCATCTCAAATATATCACAATCCAAAGTATGGTATTTTCACCCTGATATTCCTGATATTCTATATTACTAAATTCAAAAATGTATAAAATTATAGAATATGGCTCCTACTCAAAACAGCAAGGAACCTATAATATACCCATCAGATTGTAATGGTATTTTATGGGACTTTTATTGGGGTTAGGTATTGGGCTTTATGAACTCAAAAATTGGAAACTGACTGCTACAATTAGTTGTTCAGAATAAAATCCAGGCTTGAAAGTCCTTCTTTGCATTGAATTTCAAATGTTCCACTTTGAATGAAACAGATGTTGAACTTTAGATTAGTTCAATCTGGGCTAGATTTATCCTGTGCACACAGTAAGATAGCACTAACATGGGCACTTACGCTCCTTTCTCTTTAGGGACACCTTCCCTAGACCAGATTCATCTGCAATTTAAAGGAGATCTTTTTAAAGAAATAGAAGACTTTAGTTAAAAGCAGAAGAATTAGTTCAGTGGGTCTGAGCAGTGGTCCATCCAATATTCTGTCTATTCTAGGAGCATAAAGGGGCATGTCATATGAAATTCAGAAGATTAGGGCTGTACTAGCGACTTCGTGACATTTCCTGTCATCTGCGAATTTAGATTAACCTTTCTTAACATCTGTATCTTAGGTTTTCATGATACAAAGTGCTACTAATACACCACCCTTTTAATAAACTAACATAGGAAATGCCTTAGATTTGTAGATTCAAGAGCCTTCATCACAAATATCTATAGTATTATCTGAGATGTGTTTGGCTCTTTCTTTTTTTCTCATTAGGTTGTGTCCAATCAACCCAGGCTTCACCAGAGAACTCTAACTATCTGTTTACAATGTTACTAGCAACTGGTTATTAAACACATAAGCATCAAGCTAGTGCTTTTTTTTTGATATAAAGAGGGCAATAGAGTATGATTTTCTTTTTAAACCATATCAGCTTTAAAGCTTGATGGTAGCCTGCATTTGTAATTCTATGATACACAAAGCAGAGGCAGGTAGATTGTTTTAATTTCAAGAACAGACTTGTGTACATACGTTTCAGGTTAGATAGGATTTTATAGTGAGAACCTATCTCAACTGGAAAAAAATAAAACCAGAATACAGCAAAACAAGCTTAGAAAGTCAAAAGCTACTGGCCATGCTTTGTGTAAAATGCATTATCAAAGTGACAAAGTAAAATGTGAAGACGCATAGTTTCTGGAACTTGTACATGTCCTAAGAAACTGTTCTAATTGCACAAAAATATTATATCACCTGGGCTAATTGTTGATTCCAAACTATCATTTCTGTCTTCTTTATGACATTTATATCAAAACACAGGCCTTTAAATCAATGTGGAAAATTGGAATCTTCTGAAAACATTTTAGACTCCTGGCTAGAAAAGATACACTTCTTCTCTTTATGCATCCCCGATGTAACTGGCTCAATAGATTTTTATGTGCAATATAGACATTTAAAGAAAGTTTAGGAAGTTTGGAAATAAGTCTTTGACAAGAGCTAATCTATTTTCACATCATTTTTTAGAGCCATTTTTTAGGGCCCATAACTAAAATATACAATGTTTCTAAAACATTTGCAACAACTCTGCAAGGAGTTTGAGTGTGTAGAGAAGCAAAACTTCCTAGTATTGAGTGCAGGCATTTAACGAGATTTCCAGGTTAGACTCTCCAAATAACGTCTGAATGTGGATCTCTACATATGTTCCTGTGTGCTGCTGGAAGAAGCATCTCTGGTGATAACTAGATAAGGCACATTAATCTATGATTGTAGCAGAATATCATTATGAGTTATTTTATTGATTTTTTTTAAACCACATGTTTCTGGGCTGTCTAGTCTCTGTCCATTGCTTAGCCAAGTAGTGTCAGGGATGAGTTTCTTCTTGTGGAGTGGGCCTTAGGTCAAATCAGACATAGTTGGCTAATTTCATGCTGTGCAGCCATTGCCCCAGCATATTTTGAAAGCAAGAAAGATTGTAAGTCAAAGGCTTTGTAACTGGGTTGGGACTTATGTTTTTTCTTTTGGTAACCTGCAGGGTATCTTCCCACATCAAAGAAAGTTAGAAGATCGTTGTAAAGGCTTCATTTCAGCATCAGCTCCACTTCCCCACATTCAATAAGTTGTATGGATGTTGTCCTCAGCAATGGAGTCCTGCTGTCAGTTTGTGGAGAGCAGCCATTGTCTTGGCATAAGCCTGGGTTATTAGTGAGTTCCATGTGACTCCCGCTCCCAGCCAATAACTCAATTGAATAATTGAATGTAACCCAGTCCATCACTGGAAGACTCACTTGACTACAAGAAATGGCCAGTTGAGCCTATGCATCCCCCATTACTAGAAATCCTGATTATAATCACATTCACAGATCCTAGGAAGTTTCCTCTGCACTAGATTTCCACACCACCCCTAAATGCTCCCCAATTCTAGTCATCTCTCCTCAGATTCTTTCTCTTTATCTCATATCCCCCATACACACACACCTGATTTCTTCTACTCACATTTCACCCTTCCCCCACTCCCATAGAAATATTTTTTATTTTTTCTATCCCAGGGGGATCCATGCATCTGCTGTACAGCACTACTCTTTACCTAACAACTCCAGGTCTACAGATTGTAGCATGGTTATTATTTACTTAACAGCTAATATTCACTTATAACTGAATATACATACCACATTTGTCTTTCTGGGTCTAGGTTATCTCAAAAATAGTTCTATCCATTTTCCTGCAAATTATAGGATATCATTTTTTAAACAGCTAAATTATACTCGATTGTTCATATTACCACATTTTCTTTACCCATTCTTCTGAGGAACATCTAGGTTGTTTCTAGTTTCTGACTATTATGAACAAAGCCACAATAGACATGGCCGAGTAGTGTCCTTATAATAGGATAATGCACCCTTTGGTTATATGCACAAGAGTGGTATGGCTGGATTTTGAAGTACATTGATTCTCAACTTTCTGAAGAGCCATCATATTGATTTCCCTAGTGGCTATACAATTTGCTTTCCTATCATTAAAAAGAAATCAGGTGTCCAAAAGTGTATGCATTTACATCTGGATCTTCAATTGCATTAACTATTGTGTCTACTTTTATGCCAATACCATGCAGCTTTTATTATTGTTGCTCTGTAGTACAGCTTGAAATCTGGAGTGATGATAGCCCCAGAAGTTTTTTTATTATACAGGGGATTTTGTTTTACCATGTTAAGAACTGTCCTTTCAAGATCTGTAAAGAATTGTGTTGGAATTCTAGATGGGAGTTTTGCTGAATTTGTAGATTGTTTTTGGTAAGATGGTCATTACAACACTATTAATCCTACCAATCTATGAGACTGAAAGATCTTTTCATCTTCTAATATTTTCTTCAATTTCTTTCTTCAAAGACTGATAGTTTTAGTCTTGGTTAGTTACTCTCACAATATTTTATACTATTTAAGGATATTGTAAAAGATGTTTTCCTGATTTCTTTCTCATTTGTCATTTTTTTTTTAATAGGAGGACTTTTGAATTCTTTGAGTTAGCCTTGTGTGTTGGTTAAAGTGTTTATTAGCTGTAGGAATTCCCTTGTAGAATGTTTAGGGTCAGTTATGTATACTATCATACCAACTATAAATAATAATACTTTGGCTTCTTTCTTTCCAATTTGTACACCTTTGGCTTCCTTCAGTCGTTTTATTGCTCTAGCTAAAATTTCAAGTGCTATATTGAACAGAATAGACAGCCTTTTCTTGTTCCTGATTTTAGTGGAATTGCTTTGAATTTCTCTCCATTTGAGTTGATATTGTCTATAAGATTGCTATAAATTGCCTTTATTATTTTTAGGTATGACTCTTGTATCCTTAATGTCTTCAGAATTTTTATGATGAAGGGGTGTTTGTCAAGAACCTTATCTGCGTTTAATAAGATGATAGTGTGTTTTTTTTTATGGTGGACTGCATTGATAGATATTGATATGTTGAACCATCCCTGCATCTCTAGGATGATACCTACTTGATCATCATGAATAATCTTTTCGAGGTGTTCTTAGATTCCATTTGAATGTATTCACTGAATATTTTTGTGGGCATGCTCATAAGGAAAATAGGCCTATAATTATCTTTCTTTGTTGAGTCTTCATATGGTCTGCGTATCTGAGTACCTAACTGTTGGTGTGGAATACCTTTGCACACTGTGAAAACTTGTCATTTGGATTTGTTTAATAAAAAACTGACTGGCTGATAGCTAGACCAGAAGTGTATAGTTGGGATAGCCAGACACAGAGGAGGCTAAGAAGAAGGCCACAGTCATAGGTCACCAGCCAGATGGAAAGGAAGCAGGAAATACAGGAGTGGTAAAGCTGATGAGTGTTGGGGCAGTACATAGATAAATAAAGATGGGTTAATTCAAATTGTAAGAGCTAGTTAGTAATAAGCCCGAGCTATGTCCCGGCAATTATAATTAATATTAAGCCTCTGTGTCTGTATCAGTTTTGGGAGGAACTGGCAGAAAAGAAAAGTCTGACTACAAATGGTATTCTAAAATAGAGCCCAAATTTTTATGTAGGACCTGAGAAAGCTAAAAGCAAACAAACAAACAAAACCCAGCAAACTAAGTAAGAATGCTTGCCTCAGTGAGATCATTAGCATCTAAGACTGGGGGACTGAATGCAGTCCCTGGTTAATAAATATAACTCTTGGCCAGGCCTGGGGGTAGGGAGTTAGAGCTCATCTCTCACAGACCTTGGAGTGTGGGTGGAGCCAACTGGCAAGGCCACATCCTTGTTCCTGGCCACATCACTTAGCAGTTTAAATGCTCACATGGTCAGAAAAGGATTGAGGTATGCAGTAAAGACAGATCCAGACAGAAAAAAAATCCTCTAAATGGGTTACAGTGTGTTTAAAAATATACATAGACTTGGGAGAGGAGAAAAAGGGGTAGAGACAGTCATAGATTTTAAAAAATTAAAATAATAAAGTCCTTAAAAGGAATAAAGTAATAAAAATATAATGTTATGTAAAGATAGAAAATATACAGAGTCTGAATGCTGTATATTATTGTGATGTCTTTGAATTTTCAGATTGTTAAAGAAGATGAAACAGTTGATAAAACACATTAGATTATGAAAGCTACTAGATAGATACAGCTATGTATATATTTTAAAAGTATCTTAACTTCACAATTTAAGTTAAAAAAATGTTGCTTTAGAAAAGATGTCACACTTTGATTTCTACAGGAAATAAAAAGCTATGAACTTATTTCTGGTTGAAGAAAATTAGGTTTGACTGGGGAAGAACCCCTAAAATCCTGGCTACAGATACAGAAAAAATAAACATAGAGAAACTAAAAGACACATAATGTATATTTTAACCTGCTCAAACATAAAACAAGAAAATCATCTTTAACTAACTTACGCACAACACATATTTCATTCTTGTAATGTATTTTACCTATTAAAGATTATGTATTTTCAGAACAAGGGGACCAAATACCGATAAAAGCAGATAGCCTCAGGCGATTTAGTATTTTTAAATGTCTCTGTTACAGTTTTCTCAAAATCCTGTATCCAAACCAGCTCAAGGCTGCTAGCTGAGATTGTTCAAACTCACAGACTATACCAGCCAGAACTTGATTATTGTCTCAGGGTTTCCCCAGAGATACCAGTGTACCCAGACAATAGGGCATTGGTTGCAAGTTATTATCGATAATGGTTAAAAAAAAGACCTAAACAAAGGAACTTATATTCAGAGATCTCATTTTGAAAAGAAGAAAAAGCAAGATATAGAAATGATAGAATAAAAGAGTACATTATTGAATTTACTTATAAACCAAAAATGTAACTACTAATTTTAAATGTTTTGCATTGGAATGGATTTTTGTATGCTGATATAAATTTGAGGTTATACTATACACAAACAAGGTTTCTACCCTTGTTTATAGTATTTTTGTATATTGACACAAATGGAAGATTATTTTTGTTACAACATACTGCCCATATATTTCTACTCTTGTTTAAGGTACTCTACCTATGAAGCTCTTTTAACAATGTAATGTCTATTTCTAGTTCCTGAAAGTTATTATTACAAACTCTTTAAGATAATAAAGAAATGAAAGTTAGTAGTCATTATTACATTCAAACTTGTAGTCATGTTAGCTATGTTTTCAATGTCAAACACAGATATATTTATGTAGACAGCTGGTCTTCAAACACTTCAAAGACCTACAGAATATGACATTTAATATATTTAATAAGATTTTATAAAAGTGAGATGTCATATTTTATGAACATGACATCTGCTCCTGACAGCATCAATCTACTTAAAGAAAATGCTGATAGGCATTGAAGAACCTCCATATTGAGTTTGCTTTCTTTTTAGAAAAAGCTAGCCATTTGGGAAAATAAAAACTGCTATTGCCCTAATTGCTGACAATATACTGTCCAGACTGGACCAGCAGAAAAAAAAAAAAGCAACTGCCAATCTTTACCAAGGCAAAGTAGGACAGTCCTTCATAATTCTCTGCTTCTTTTTCTTTCTTTCTTTTTTTCTTTTCTTTTTTTTTTTTTTAACTTTATTTATTTATTTGCCTTGGTGTTTGCCTGGAACTGGAGCTACAGACAGCTGCCAGCTGCCATGTGGGTGCTGGGAATCGAACCCGGGTCCTCTGGAAGAGCAGACGGTGCTCTTAACCGCTGAGCCATCTCTCCAGCCCCCTTTCTTTCTTTTTTTAACCCTGACCCTAAATTCTCTACTTCATAAAAATGTCTGTCAGATATTATATGTCTATAGACCAAAAATGGATGCCCCAACATTACAGAAAAACTTTAGGTGACTGTCCAGGTTGTCAAATGTTTCTGTCTTTTACTTGGATCTGTGTTAAAGTTAAAGACTAAATAATTAAAGTTTTTATTAGTTATGGCAAAAGGTAAATTAGGTATAAGCCTTTAGACCCACAAAGATAAAAATAGATAATAGTGTTTTCTCTAAATTTGCCAAAGTATTTCTTACTTATAACTATTTTTATATACAATTTTATTATGTTAAGATTAGAGCTCTCCTTTTTAATTGGACCAAAAGGGAGATATATTGTGAAATAATCCTTTTGTCCAAAGTGAATATTTGTCACTTGGGTTGGTTTAATAAGGAGATGGATGGCTGGTAGCTAGACCAGAAGTATAGTCAGAACTGCCAGACATAGAGGAGGCTGAAAGGAAGAACGGAGTCAGAGGAATCAACAGCCAGATGGAAAGGAAGCAGGACATGCAGAAGATGTAAAGGCCACAAGCATCAGGGTAGTACATAGATTAGTAAAAAAAGAAATGGGTTAGTTCAAGCTGTAAGAACTAGTTAGCAGTAAGCCTGAGCTATCAGTTGAGCAAGTATAGTTAAAATTAGGTCTCTGTGCCAGTTATTAGGGAACTAGCAGGCTGCTTAAACTAATTTGGCAATGTTCCTTCTATTTCTATTGTGAAATTATTTGGGGGTATTGATGGTAACTCTTCCTTGAAAGTCTGGTAAAATTCTGTGATAAAACCATCTTCCCTTGAGCTTTTTTTAAATTTGTGCTTCTATTTCACTAGGTATTACAGATATGCTCAAAATGCTTATCTGATCTTGATTTAACTTTGCTATGTGGTACTTGTGAAAAAATTTATCAATTTCTATTAGATTTTCCAATTTGATGGCATATATGTTTTTATAGTATGACCTGATGATTCTCTGGGTATCCTCCTTGTCTGTTGTTATATCTCCCTTTTAATTTCTGATTTTGTTAATTTGGATATTCTCTCTCTGCCTATTGGTTAGTTTGGATAAGGATTTTTCTATCTTGCCAAATTTCCCAAAGAACCAACCCTTTGTCTCATTGAATCTTTGAATAGTTTTTTTTATTTCTATTTTATTGATTTCAGCCTTCGACTTATTTTTTGTCTTAGTGTTTACCCTCTTGGGGTGTGCTTGCTTCTTTTTGCTCTAGAGTTTTCAGGTGTGCTGCTAAGTTGTTTTTATAAGATCTCCCCAATTTTTTCTTTTTAGGTAGACACTTAGTACTCTATGAACTTTCTGCTTTGTGCCACTTTGTTGCATCCCACAAGCTTGAGTATGCTGTATATTTTTTTCATTGAATTCTAGGAAGTCTTTAGTATCTTTACTTATATCTTTCTTGATAAGTTTTTCAGTCAGTAAGGAGTTGTTCAGTTTCCACAAGTTTGTAAGCTTTCTGTTGTTTCTGTTGATGTTGTTGATATTCAGCTTTAATCCATGGTGGTCTGGTAGGATGTAATTCAGTTTTTTCAGTTTTCTTATATCTGTTGAGATTTGTTTTGTGTCCAAGAATGTGGTCAGTTTTGAAGAAAGTTCCATGAGATACTGAGAAAAAGAGACATTCTTTTGTGTTTGGGTGAAATGTTCTGTAAATATGTTAGGCTCATTGGTTTATAACATCTGTTAGCTCCAGTATTTTTGTGTTTAGTTTTTGTTTGGATGTCCTGTACATTGGTAAGAAAAAGGTATTGAATTTTCCCACTTTCATAGTGTGGGTATCAATATGTGATTTAAGTTGTAGAAGTGTTTTTTTTTGTTTTTTTTTTTTAAACAAACTTGAGTATCCTTGTATTTGGCAAAAAGATGTTCAGAATTAAATATCCTTGTGGTGACGTTTTTCTCTCCTGAATATTTAATATTCTTCTTCTGAATTCAGAATCTCCCTTCATATATCAGGTGTACTTTTAAGAGGTCTGCCTTTTATGTTACTTTTCTCTTTTCCTTATAACTTTTAATACTATTTCTTTGTTCTGTATGTTTAATGTTTGCAAAATCATGTAGTAAGGGAACTTTCTTTTCTGGTCTAATCTAGTCGATATTCTGAATGCTTCTTGTACCATTATAGCCATGTCCTGGGGACCAGGTTCTGTCTGTGGTGCATGTCTCCACACACTCCTTAGCAGACAGGAATAGACTTTGACTGTGAGGGTTCCCCCAGCTACTACTAAAACAAGGAAACTTGCAGGGCCACCCAGCCTCCCACTGCTTCAACAGAGAAGGACTGAGGACTTGAAATTCAGACCCCCTCCCAGAGCAGAGTCAGACATTGAGCAGACCCCTTGCTCAGAGGTGACAGAAGACACACAAGCCCTCTTGCCACAACTGACCAGGAGCCACCTAATTGTGAACCACTGAAGCCATGGGTAGATGCCAGTGCAAAAATATATATAATAATCTAAAGAACAACAAGGTAACTCCAGAAGAAAGTAGCAGTTCTACAACCGCAAGACCTGAATAGAGCAATGAAGAGGAAGCAGAAGGAAGCAACGCCATGTCCTTTAGGTTAGAAACGTTTTCTTCTTTAATTTTGTTGGACACATTTTATAAGCCCATGAGCTGAGCTTCTTCTCCTTCCTTCATATCTACAATTCTCACATTTGGTCCTCTCATATTGTCCTAAATTTCCTAGTAGTTTTGTGTGAGGAGTTTTTTAGACTTTATATTTTCTTTTACTGATATATCCATTTCTTCTTGTATCTTTAATACCCGAGCTTCCCTCTTCCATCTCTTATATTCTGTTGTTGAAGCTTGCTGCTATAATTCCTGTTTGAATTCCCAATTTTTTATTTTCAGAATTCCTTCAGGTTGTGTTTTCCTTATTGACTCTATTTCCATTTTTAGGTCTTTACCAATTTTATTTGTTTCCTTCAACTATTTGTATTTCTTTTGATTTTTTTTTAAAAAAGAGTTTTATTTATTTCCTCCATTTTTTTTGTTTGTATTTTCCTAGATTTCTTGAAGGGATTTATCCATTTTCACTTTAAGAGCCTATATCATTTCTATATAATTGGTTTCATGGTCTTTTCCTTGTGCTTCAGCTATATTGAAATAGTCAGGGTGGCTGTGGCAAGATAGCTGGGCTCTAGTAGAGACATATTGCCCTAGATATTATTAATTGTATTTTTACACTGGTGTCTAGGTATCAGGGTTTGGAATTATAATACATCTAGGTAATAATATCTGGATTCATCTTTGTTGGATGGGTGTTTTGTTCACTGTTTTCTCTTTCTTCTCTGGATTTTCAGGGAGTATGATATCCGTGTGTTGCCTATTTTCCTGGCTGGCTCAGCTAAGGAGTTCATACAGAATACTTGCTGGTGTTGTAGGCTGAAATACTGGGGTAAGTCTGGAGAAGTAAGGCTAGAGGAAAATGTCTTTTTGATCCATTTGGGAATGGAGTCTGAGATGGAAGGGAGATCACAGTAGATTTGTAGCTACAGAGCTAGGAGTGAGGCTGGAAAGACTGGAGCTCAGAAGCAGTTTGAGAGTCTTGGGTCCACCTTCAGCCCTCTTGTTGCTTTGGAAGTGGTAGCCCTTCAGTTAGCAGAGGCACCTATTGGAAGTGGAATCTGGGACAAAGAAACAAGTGGAGAGAGTGTGATCATAGGGGAAGATCTATGAAATCCACTGGGGGAGATGGGAAAAGGGATGCAGGAACTTCTGCTGTGGGTGTTCTGCTGCAGAACTGGGGATGAGACTGGGGGACTGGGTCTAGGGTAACAGAGATAGAGGAAGTCTGTGAGCAACTTACCTAGTTTTCTGTCAGGTGTGCCTTGTGTTTTAACAGGGAATGCCTGCTGGGGATGAGGGCTATGAAACAGAGATGTGTAGGGAGGGAGAAATTGGGTTGGGGGAGTTGACTGTGAAATCCACATGAGATGTGAGCTGGGGGATGTGGGGGGCTTTAGTTGGTATTCTGTTGTAGCAATAAGTACCAGACTGAGGATTGAGTCTGGTGAATAGAGAGAAAGAAAATCTAGCTCTGGGGTGTCTTTTACAAAGGCAATAATCCCATTTTTAGAGGCTCTGCTCTTATGATTCAACCATGCCTCAAAATCCCCCACAGGGTGACGGACATAAGCATTGAATCCAATCCATTTCAAGTGATAGACTTAGAACATGTGTATGTGTGTGTGTGTGTGTGTGTGTGTGTGTGTGTGAGAGAGAGAGAGAGAGAGAGAGAGAGAGAGAGAGAGAGAGAGAGAGAGAGAGAGAGGAGAAGCAATAGATAAATAAAAATAGATAATCTTTTGAGGGGACTAAATTTTCTTTGTTTAAATTGCTATTTTAAGATAGAAGAAGTGTTAAAAGAAGTGAGCACTTTTTAAACTATTTTGTAATCATAGTTCAGAGAGCCATAATTGTGTATAAGATAAAGCCTGACAAGTTCACCGGTAAAATGCTGTGTGCCTATAACTTTTAGGTAAAAATATATTGTATGTGTGGTTACTCATAAATACATAGTAAACATTTGTAATTTCACCACCAATTGGGTAATTTGAGGTCAAGATGATTGCTATGACATCAAATGGCCAACTGGAATAAAAATTAGTTGACAGGTGCTTACACTTGATATTCTCACTATTCGCTATCCTTTAACATTTACATAACTCTTCCTTGGCTTGATTGTCAATTCCAAAGACATCCCTAGACTATTATTCAGACTGCAGCACATTCTTCCCCTCTATGGAAAAATGCCATTTCTGTGCTTCATATTCCATACACCTTCTTAAATATATCTTTTTCCCACAAAGGTTTAATTACTTTAAGAGTGCTTGATTTCTTCTTCTGCCAGCTCACTTGAACAATATAACGCACCAAGAAATTTACTACCAGTATACCAAGTGATTGATGTGTGATCACTGAACATATCCTAAAGTTTCAACTCAATAATATGCATTGCCCAAGGTGTGGTTGTATCATTAGGTATATAGTTCAACTATTCTAAAAGACAAAAGCAATCAGACTCTCTCTAATAAACAATGTCCACTCAACAACATCTGAGTCCAACAAAATACCCAGAGTCCCAGTGTCATTACTGAGAAAGTCACCAGGTCTGCTGCCTGGTGCAGTAATGTATATGCTTTCTATTACATAAGTACTTCCTCTTCTGAATAAATCTTCCACATTGCAGCTTTCTGTGAACTTTTATAAATTATTTTATAAAGGAGAACAAGGACCTGGTCCAAATGGGTCAGGCCTCTCTGTAGACCTCTCCATCCAATATCAGTTTATATGTGATGCTCACATTATCTACAATACACTGAATAACTTATGTGACAAACATCTACTTCTCACAGTTGTAGAAGCTGAAAGACCACATGAAAGTCTTTGCAGATCCATCATTCGGCCAAATCCTGGGTCAATGGTTGCAAATAGCTATCTTGTGGTTTTCAGACATGAAAAAGAGGAGAGAAGAAGTACCTTTCCCTGCTGTAAAACGTTTCTGGTCTGGACTTTAGGGCCTAGACCAGAAGTTTGACCAGCAGTCGGGCAGTCCGGCAGTCTAGTAGTCCAGCAGTCCCACAGAAACACACACATGCTTACATTAATTTTGTGCTGATTGACCTAGGGCCCAGGCATATAACTTGCTAACTCCTTCATCTTAACTCAACCCATGATTCTTATCTTGTTCAGCCATGCGACTCTGTACTTTTTTCTCAGTAGCATTTCAGTTTCTTTTCTCTGCATCTCTTGACATCTCTTCTCTGCTATGAGATGTTCTCAGAGTTTTGTTAGTCTGATAGCCCAGCCCACACTTCCTGTCTGCCTGTAACCAATCAGCTCTTTATTAAACCAGTAGAGGGGACAAATATTTACAACATACCATAATCCCACTACAATTCCTTTTTGTTATTATGAGAGCATTAAATGATTAATGAGAACTATTCATGAAAGCTATACCCTTGTGACCTAATTACATCTTAAGGTCCCATTGCTTAATAGCAGGGTATTAGGCATAAGTCTTTTAATTATGAATTTTGACAGAGCATACATATTAAGTACATAAAATTCTATCTTGTGGTTCCTCAAAATTTACATTCATCTCAAATGCAAAATATATTTATTTCATCCTAAAAACACTGAAAGTTTTTATTTAATGTATAGTTTTGTTATAAAATAAACAAAAATAACCTTTGACTTGATATTTCTAATTTTATATGTTACTGATAAGTCACAAAAATTTAGTCTTGTCTCTATGGCAGTGGTTCTCAACCTTCCTAACACCATGATTCTTTAATAAAGTTTCACATGTTGTGGTGACTCCAACTGTAAAATTATTTCACTGTTACTTCCTAACTGTAATTTTGCTACTGTTATGAATCATAATACAAATAACTAAATATTCAGGATATCTGCTATGCAACCCTCTTGTCCACAGTTTGAGAACCACTGCTCTACAAAGACACACATTTCTCTTGAAAAGATTTAGCTGTGTAAGGGAAGTTAAAAGTATGTTTTTAAATTATGTTCCATAGTTGAGCAAGTATCCTTATGGTAGGGTGGAGCATCTTTTGAGTATATGCTCAGGAGACGCATATCTGAGTCTTGAGGTAGATTAGTTCTCAATTCTCTGAGAAACCACCACACTGACTTCCAAAGTGGCTGTACAAATTTGTACTCCCATCAGCAGTGGAGGAGTGTTCCACATCCTCACCAACATGAGCGTGGGTTATTGATCTTAATAATTTTGACAGATGTAAAATGAAATCTCAGAGTCATTTTGATTTGCATTTCCCTGATGACTAAGGATGTTAAACATTCCTTTAAATGTTTCTTTGCTATTTGAGATTTCTCTGTTGAGAATTCCATTTAGATCTGTCTCCATTTTCTAATTGGATTATTTGTTTTTTATGACTAGTTTCTTGAGGTTTATATATATATATATATATATATATATATATATATATATAGTATAAGCCCTCTGTCAGGTGTGGAGTTGGGGAAAATCTTTTATCACACTGAAGGCTACTATTTTGTCCTACTGACAGTGTCCTTTGCCCTACAAAAGCTTCTTAATTTCATGAAGTCCCATTATTTAATTGTTAATCTTAGTGTCTGTGATGTTGGTCCTCTGTTGAGGAAATTATCTCCTGTGCCAATTCGTTCAAGGCTATTCCCCCTTTCTCTTCACTCAGATTCAATGTATCTGGTTTTATGTTGAGATCTTTAATCTACTTAGGCATGAGTTTTGTTCAGGGTGATAGCTATAGATCTATTTGCCTTCTTGTACATGCTGACATCCAGTTATACCAGCACCATTTATTGAAAATACTTTCTTTTTTCTACTGCATATTTCTGGCTTCTTTTTCTAAAATCATAGGTGTGTGGGTTTGTGCTTGTATCTTCAATTTGATTTCATTGACTAACCTATCTGTTTCTTATGACAATATCATGTAATTTTTTATTACTATAGCTCTGTAGGAAAGATTAAAATAAGGGGTGTGATACCTCTGGACATTCTATTATTGTTGAGGATTGGCTAACCTGTATTTTTTCCATATGCAGTTGAGTTTTGTTCTTTCAGGGTCTGTAAGTAATGTGTTAAAATTGTGATGGGGATGGCATTGAATCCTGCAGTTTGCTTTTGGTAAAATGGCTGTTTTTACTATGTTAATCCCATCAGTTCATGAACATGGGAAATTTTTCTATCTTCTGATATCTTCTTTAATTTCTTTCTCCAAAGACTTGAAGTTTTTGTCATCAAATGTTTCACTTTTTTTGTTATGGTTACCCCAAGATATTTTATATTATATGTGGCTACTGTGAAAAGTGTTGTTTCCCTTATTTATTTTCTCAGGTTGCTTGTGTTTTATATATAGGAGGGCTATTGACTTTTTAAAAATTAACTTTCTATCAAGTCACTTTGCTGAAAGTGTTTATCAATTGTAGGTATTGCCTGGTAAAATTTTGAGAGTCACTTAATGTATACTATCTTATTATCTGTGAATAGTGATATTTTGACAATTTGTATGTCTTTTATCTCCATTAATTGGGTATCCAAAAATGGTAGTTTTTAAAATTATCAGTAATAATCATTCTATAATAAGATAACTATGTGCAAAATTATCTATTTTCTTTTCTGTTATATTTTCCACCAGGAACAATTAAAACTGGCTTCATCCCCCAACAACTAGGGAAAAAATAATAAAACCACAACCTTTACTTCAAAAGATTTGTTTTCAAAGAGAGCTTTCCTTTATACAGTGTCTCTACCCATTCTCAGTAAAGACAGAAGTAATTCCACAAGAAAGTTCTCTGGTTATTGACTTGGCTATCCTCTGTCTAGTTGACTTCTTTTGCTCACCGCAAACATTATCTATTCGTTTCAAACCTTGCAGCTTTTATCTGGAGAAACCACATGAAAGAAAAGATTGCACAGAGACAGAGGCACTGGTGGACCACTAGAAACACTGAGTATTCTTCCAGAGGACACAAGTTCAGTTTTAGCACCTACACAGCAGTTTTTAGATGTCTCAACTTCAAGCTCCAGAATTTACTATACCCTTTTCTGGCCTCTATGAACATCAGCCATACAAATGGTAGACAGAAATACATGTAGGAAATCTTAACTAAGATAGCATGTATATTGGTATTCTCCTCATTCAGGTTTGCTTAGGTAGGCATGCTGGTGAAGCTTCTTGAGTGTGTTTTTGCTAACATTTCAAGGAGACATGATCTCATAGCAGACTTCCTGGTCCCCTGGCTCTTCCAATCCTTCCTCTTCCTTTTCCATGATGATTCCCAAGCTTTATATATAAGAGTTGTGTTGCAGATGCGTCATCTTGGGGTGGTCACTGTATGGTCAGTTATTCTCTGCATTATCGCGGTAAAAACCCGCCGTGAGATATGTTTTAAATGGGGTTTATTTTGTGAAAATCACTTACAAAACAGAGAAGGTTTTAAGAGAAAATGAAGGGATAAGGTTGCAGCATGCTGGAGCGTTTCTAAGGAAAACTCCTCACCCCCATGCCGCACATCCGAACTCTCTCGCCGCTGGCCCAAACCGCGCACCCTGGAGACTGCAACACCAGTCCAAAAACCCACACAACTGGTCGGGAACTCTTGCGAGAGAATGCCGGCTTCCTGTCCTGGTCCTCTCCCTCAGAGGTCTATTTCCGGAATCCTTTCCAGTTAACCACGCCCCGCTCGTCTCCAGTCCTCTGACATGATCGTTCACATGTATAGTTCCTCATTTCCCACTACACTGCATCTTGATCAGATGTGGTTTCCTGTAATGGTCTCTCCATCTTTTGCAAAGAGAAATGTCCTTGATGGGAGTAAGAACTGTATTTATCTGTAGGTATAAGGACAGATATTTAGAATATACTTAGGGATTATACTAGTTTAGTAAAGTGGTAGTTATTATTTCAACTACCAGCAATGATTTCCCTCTTGTTGGAAAGGTCTTAAGTTCAATTAAACAGTTTTTACTTATTGCCAAGATGTACACCTTACTTCTGCATCCTTAGAGCTGTCATGCCATGCTGGTAGTTGTATTTCATAAGCATCATGTCTGGCTAGGACTCTTGGTTGCTTCTCACTTTTGAAGGCATGCATGCCACCTTCTGGTAACAAGAAAGCTAGTCCTCAGGGAGGAGGCTTTCAAGTCAGACTCAACTTGGTCCTCAGAGTCCTTTCTAGTGGTGTCTTCAGGAATAGGGACTTACCATCCATTTCCAGGGCAGGGACCACCAATAGTAACAGCAATAGCCTAGAATATCAGGGTAGTCTCTTGTAGTCTTGAGGTAGTTCTCAGGTAGTCTCTGAGAACAACTCAAAATTTGGATGTTCACACCTGATGTCTGAATTTTTTTTAGATAGTCTTCAGGTCTAGGAGGATGCACTGTCAGTCCAGATAGGAGGTTTTCATTTAAAATATATTTTTTATACATAGATTTACAAGTATTATAGTTATTTTAGGCAGATGGATAATAGTATGATTCCTTATGACCTTTTCAGCAATTCTTACTGTTATTTTCACCTTTCTATATTTATCTTCTTTCTCATCCCTAAGTAAAGCCCCACCCATTTTCCCATGTCTCCCCTCAGATACTGTGTTCACTGCTATTCCCTCTCTCTCCCCTTTCCTCACCCCTTACTACAATCTCTTTTTGGTTTCTACAATTACACTCATTCTTCATTTTTAAAAATGTTGACGAAGTATCGCTGCCTATTGACATTTTAAAGTTACAGTTGAGATTTTTCTTGTAGATATTGAATGATAGTTCCTAAAATTATAGTTCACTTTTTAATGTGAAGCTTTTAAGATTGAGTACTCTCATTCATAAACCATATATATCTTCATCTACACACACATATACAAGGTATGAAACACTGAGCCCATACATGGGTGGTGGTTTCACAAGACAGTAATACCCATGTCCTGTCAGATTATTAGTGCTATGGAGGAAGATTCTGATGATTTTATAAAGTGAATGTACATGAAAAATTCTGTGGGTGATAGATGGGAATAAGGGTGATCAACATATCATCACCAACATCTGACATCCTAGCTGGGCATCTATGATTCTTTGGCTCACACCCCCCCCATTATTGTCACTCTGTGTCTGACCACTTAATTTATGACAGAAGCATTTTTTGTATTTGTTCCCGCTGCAGTGTTAGCTTGAGATAGTTTCTAAATGAAATGAGAGTGAGACCTATGGCTGTAAAAGCTCTGCTCCCAAGAATAACAACCACTTCTGAGTTATTTTATGTGGAGTCCCCTTTTACCTTCATCTACTTATTTAGACATTCTCCCCTCCCCTCCTCTCATTTCAGAGGTTTGAGGAGGCCTTACCCTTCTCTTGCTGTGACTGGAACACTTGGCTGTTCTAGTATTGGAACATTCCGAATAATGGTGGTTCAGAAATGGTTGTCTGAATTCAGAGCTGAGCCTGTAGATTCCGAAAGGAAATGAGGGAAAGGCTGCCTGTGACTGAAGGAAAATGAAGAGGATGCAAGGTGAAAATTTCGGGAATGAGAAATGGGATCCCAATAAAACCATTTTTATGAAGTATTCAGTCAGTCTGGTAGCTCTGGAATTTTGAGCTATGTTTAATTTTGACTAAAGGGAGATAGATTCTTTTTATCCTATTAGATGTTACATAAAAGATCTCGATTCTTTGGTTTACTTTCTTACTATTTTAAATTAAAAATCACCAGAAAATCTAAACCATCCAAAATGATTTCCGTCATTCCTGCATCAGGCTAGTTTTGAGGTTGGTGGTTTCCCACAAGTTAAAGGGTAGAGAACAAAGAGTATACTCTGAAGATACAATTTACTCATGTGGTAGAGCTGACTTCATACATAAGAAAATAAGAATGATGGTGATTTTACCCCCCTCCTTTTAATGTACTTTTAGACATTAAAGTCAGAGCATCACACATAATATTTCCGAGCTACATTTGGCATACCAATCTATCATTTGCATCTTGAATATAAGAATTAAAATCAAAACAAAAAAAGGACCATAAACTCAAGGGCTGTCAAACTATGGTGATTACATAAAAATCAATGTGATATATTACATAAAGAAAAATGTAAACATTAGCTCTTATTTTTTTTCTGGGCTAGGAACTAAACTCATACCTTGACATTTACCAGACAAGCAATTTACAACTCAGTTAAATCTATAGTCTTCCAAGTTTTCGAGCTGCTTTTTCTCTTTGAAAAAGAAAATGGGTGTTGTCTCTGCTAGTTAACCTTTTAAGTAGGTCAAGAAAGTGGTCCTGATTACAATTTTGAAAGCCTGTGTTTATATTGACACATGGTCTGACAGGGATCCTGTTTGCTTGTTTTAATTTAAAGGTAATTTATAGCCCATAGAAGGTAGGAGATTAATGATCCTAGAAATTGAAATCAGTTCTCTGTTCACCAACTAGAGATGGTCTAATCTAGAAAAGCCCATGTTTCCATATCAATTTCTCTCACCAGCAAGAATGCATTTGTATTCCCTAATAATTTGGTCATTGGCTTTTTTCTCTGGAGATTGCCCACAAGGGTGTTAATTGCATTGATGAGTTTCTTGTGAACATAAGAAGAGCTATTTTGAGTTCTCTACATCATTTTGTGTAATTTAACTGCTGGCATGTATGATGGCCTTTGTTACTGACAACGCTACCATTTTTGGACAGTGAGATTTTATAACTCATGCTACTAGCACTGATGGCCCTTCTCTCCTGCTTTCCAGCATGAAGCAGAATTATAATTACATTGAGCTCTAAAGACCATTTGGCATGTTCCCTGATAGGCACCACAGAGTGCTGCAGTGTGAGAAAATCCAAATGGTGTTGAGTAATGCAGAAAAGCCTTCAAATTACCTAGTACTTTTATAACAGCTAGACTTTACAATTTAAAGCATACAATAATTTTTCTAGCTAAAGATTTTTAGCAGTTTTTCCCATATGAGCTACCTATAGCCATTTTTGATGACACAAAAAAGTAGACACCTGAATGAGAGAAAAAAAGCAATGTGCAAAGAGCATAAGCAGGCAATTCACAAAAGGAATAATAGAAAAAAATTAACATGATGTAAAAAAGTAGCATTATCAGTAGCAATAAGTGGAATGACAGGAAGATCACTGGCAAACATTTCCTCTCCCATTCCTGAAGACTGAGAGCAGCAGAGATACATAGTCAGTGTTAACAGCAGTACAGCATGGTTGTTAGAAGGGGATACGAAGTTTCTTCAGCAGAATGCAATGACGTTTGTAAAAATCATTCTTCTGAGAATAATTTCACTTTTAGAAATTTATTCAAATGAAGCAATTGAAAATAATGTAAAAGAAAACCAGAAGTTTTGGGGGGAAATTTCCTAGCAACTGTGAGCTATATACAGGAAGCAGTATTTATATTTGATTTGTTTTTTTCATCCTCATATCTTCCATATCAAAGAGCATGATTGGCATATTACCTCAATTCAATATCCATTTAATTAATTATCAGCAGTCTCAAAATGTACATTATTTAGCTCTCAAGACATTGAATAAAATAAGCTTTTCTAAAGCCTTACAATAAAATGTTTATCACTTTGTGAAATAACAATGCTTATCTGTACTTTAATGACATAGGATGAAATTTACAATAAATTAAATGTCAAATTAGAAAATAGCTTGATTCTAATTTTGAAAATAAAAATTATAAAAATGTTTCCAGAATATAATCTATACTCTACTTTTTAGTGAGGTATATATGAGTTAGACAAAATTTAATAGTTTTTATACAATTATATTCTCAAATCATCCTATAAAAGTTATATATTAGTGATATAATTAAAACAAAATGCATGGATTTTATATTATAAGATACAGAAATTTTCTCTGAGAATAACAATAATAGAAACCATGAAGAAAAAGATTACAGTTACGTATGTAAAGAATAAAGTTCTCCTCTATATCCCACTGTTTTAGTTAGGGCTTCTCCTCCTGTGATAAACACCATGACCAAAAGCAATGTGGGAAGAAAAGGGTCCATCTTTCATGTCCCTATCACAGTCCATCATGAATTCAGAACAGGAACTCAAGGCAGGCACTGGAAGGCAGAAACTGCAGCAGAGTCCGTGGAGGAGGCATGCTCTGCAGCCTCTGGAAGGCTGGTTTTTTATTTGTTCAGCCTGCTTTCTTGTAGGACCACTAACACACAGGTGGCATCACCCACATCAATTCAATCAAGAAAATTCTTTCCCACAGGCCAAGCTGCTGGGGTCATTTTTTCAATTAAGTTTCTTTCTTCCCAAAGCATTCTAGTTCATGTCAAGTGGACAGAAAACTAACCAGTATACCCACCATTAGCTCCAACTTTGGTTTTTTTCAATACACTGAAAAGGGGAGAGTTGCTAGTGTATGGCGGTACATGTCTTTAATCCCTGCACTTGGGAGAAATAGACAGGCACATCTCTGAGTTGAAGGACAACTTAGTCCAGCCTGGATAACAGAGAGAGTTCCAGGAAAGCCAAAGCTTCACTGAGAAATCCTGCCTTGATTAGAGAGAGAGAGAGAGAGAGAGAGAGAGAGAGAGAGAGAGAGAGAGAGAGAGAAGGAGGAGGAGGAGGAGGAGGAAGAGGAAGAAGAAGAAGAAGAAGAAGAAGAAGAAGAAGAAGAAGAAGAAGAAGAAGAAGAAGAAGAAGAAGAAGAAAAGCAAATTGGGGTGGGGGGCAGAAAAAAAAGAAAATCATTTGTCTTTTGTAGCTACATAATCAAGTATTCACAGATCAAGTGCTGAGTTGTGTGAAAAGTATGGGATTCTTTGCAAAATAACAAGGAGTTGGAAAGAGATAAGAAAACTGAGTGGAAAGAAATAAAATTAGATGTAAATAGATCATTATTAAACATAGGTGGTAAATAACTGAAGTTTATATAAGTTATTTCTAGTTTTCCCTCATGTTTAAAGTTCACACAATGTATCGCACACACAAAATTGATGTTAATGGGAAAATATTAATAAACTAAATATTGATAAATCAAGCTGATTCTTTAGCATATATTGTAAATCAATTTTAAATTTAATTAATGAAGTAACTGATAGTTCACTGAAAAAGAAGAAAAGATAATGACAGTAAATAACTGGAAATAATTTACTTGTAAATAGTTTGTATTTATGTCTAAAAAATTCAAAGAAATCATTTAAAATAAGATAAAATTTCTGAATTATCATTACTCTTTGAAAGTTACAAAAATCTAATCATGGCTAAAGTAAAGTGGTCTTCCAAAATACCATTGAGAAAAGTGTAAATTTTCAAACTTTTTTTAATACTTAGTTAATTTTTTAAAAATCTTAAAATTTTTTTCTCTTTATACAAAGTAATTTTATTTCTAGGAATTCAAACTATAAAAATAATCATGACTATGCAGAAGAACTTGTCTAGAGAACTAAAAAATGATGTGAGGATAATAAGAGAAGTTCTCTAAATAGCCCCACATGGGAACATTAAGTCACAGTGAATTTATTAAGTAAACTTTCTTCAAACTTAGGTCCTTTGGAGTTTATGCTGTGCCATAGATAACAACATCCTGGGGCATGATGGGTAATTTCCCTGAATACTGAACATGCAAATATTTGGAGTTGGGAGAAATAAATAGTAAAGTATCAAACTGTGGTGATTCTATTAATTAATTTTTTAATGTAGATGTGTATGTACAAATGTCTTTGAGTAGGTACAAGAGTGTGTAGATGCATTGCAGGTGTTTTATGTCTGCCTCAGCATGGAGACATGATTGCTCACTTAACCAATAGGAACTGCCCTATTCGGAAAGCCTAGCTGTCCCAGAGATTCATGTGTCCACAATCACTGTAATCATAGGTAGACTACCTCATGTGCCCAGCTTCTATGTGAGTTCTAGGGATTGCCATTGTGTTCCTCATGATTACACAACAAGTGTTTTATCCACTGACTCATCTCTAGAGCCCCTAATTTTATATTTATGGTAATAAACATGCAAAACTGTTATGAAATGTAAAGCAATATTTTAATGAATTCTCCAAATAAGAGAGGACTTTTAAAACATGTTTCTTAGAATTGCCTAGAGCTAGAGTCTTAGCAGCACAGATTTCTATTTGACTTTTCTATATGAAAAAATATCTTGAAAACAATGATGGTGTTTAAGATAACTGTCCATGTAATTGTCAGGAGCACACACTAAGATTGACAGACAGGCATTATGTGGATGGTTTCTACAGGAATTTCTTAACCTCTGAGTCATCACTCCAGCCACAAGGTTCTACAGGAATTTCAAATAGGACTCTTGTCTATGGAACACATACTGCATTGTCAAAGCACTCTGTTAAAAAATATATAGCAGTCTGAAATATAAACGGGCTTTCTATATCATAAAATATGCACTAATTTTTATCATCAGTGAAAGACATGTGTTAACTCTGTTCATATTTGTATTAGTATCCATGGAGTCTCAGTTGCATCAAAGAATGCTTAGTATTGGAGACATAACAGTGAGCCTGTAGCCCCGCACTTACAAATTCAGTCATGTTCTTGACGAACAATAAATGTTAAAGATAACAGATAGGACAGTTTTTCACCTGAATGTTAAAACCTAAACTGTCTACAAAAATAAAGCCTGTAGGAAATTCTGGCTGTATTTTCTTCTATCCAGTCATATAGCAGGTGTATATTAAGCACTAGCAACTGATTAATAGTTATTAAGGTGCTTATAAGAAAACATAGATAAAAGAGACTAAATAGTTGTGCGATTCCTGGAAAGCTGGACTGGTCCACGAGGCAGAATTGAGTCTGGCCCTTCCTCCAGGAGTAAGGGGGAGCAAAAAGGTAGAAAGCTGGCACAAACTGACCTGGCCATGCCCTATACACTGGGGCCTCAAGGTCCAAAGGCCACACCTCTAGGTCAAGGTGATGATGTCTGTTTTCCACTACATAGTCATGTATCAGATATCCACATTTCAGTAATGGGAGACCGCTAAGACAGTAATCTTATAAAATTAGAATATAGCCAAGATTTTCTTACTGCCTCATGATATAATTGTCCCACTGCCATCAAGCAGTGCATTGTTCACATATTTGTGGTAGCATTGGTGCAAAGAAACTCTGTCTAAAAGTCATAGGAAAGGATACCTGGAAAAGCCCATATAGATATTTGATAATAATGATGGATGATTGTGTTACTGATATTTCCTCAGAATAATTTTTATTATTTTATAATCCTACTTATTAATAACATTCACTGAAAAACAATATTTGCTGACAGTAGCCTCATGTATCCCATATTTACTGGCTGATTTCATTGTCTCAAATCAAATGATTGTCCTGAATTATCTAGGCTATAGCAATACACTGTGATGTTTGCACAATGATGCAATTGTCTAACAACACAGTTCTCAGAATGTGTTCCTGTTGTTAAGTGATGTATGACTTGTATATTTAGAACTATCTGAATTGGGGAAAATATTTTCTTTCTTAATGGTTAAAATGATACTGCTAACCAATCATATTAAATAAGATGATAATAATACTTTTTTACACCATAAAAACAAGGAAAGAGAGAGATTATAGTTGAAATGGTAACTCCTTGGTACTGGCTACCTGAGAACCCAACCACTAAGCTGAGTGACTTACAGACAGTAGTCAGTGATAGATGCTGATTGACTGGAGAAGTCATGATGTATAATTTATCCAAGTGGGAAGCAGCTTGAGCAAGCTCTGATGTAATTTTGAGCTTAATTGTTTGGTAGAAAAGGTAAATGACACATGAATAAAACCCATAAGTGATACAGATCTGGAGCTGAAAATGCAGTGAAAGGAAAAAATAGTGCAGAGGTGTGGAGGAGCAGCACATAGTCATAAGTGAGGCTCTGCTGTGGAAATCAGCAGAGAAATGTACTAAGGTCTACTGGATCCATCAGCTGAATCTGAGGGTCCCCTAATTGCATGCATACTTTTGAAGGTTTGTTAATACATTGTATGCATTTTTGTGGTCAAGTTATTACTTTTTCTTATAGTTCCTATTTAATGGTTATAGAAATTAATGGATTTCACTAGTGCAATAGGTCTGTTTATTCAGTAAGACTGGCAAAAATATAATCATTCATGGTGAATCAGTTTGAGAGCAACACAATGCATACCATTAGGTTTTCATCTTCAACATCTGATCATAGTGATTATTTGGAGGGGCACCATCAGCACTTAGAGAAAAGTCATATAGCTGCAATTCTCCCAAACCTTTCAATTTCTCTCAACTTAATTTTCCCACTAAATGTTATTTTCTCAAATGATGTCATCAAACTTTATAAGCAGGCCAACATAATTCTCTCTTTTTTCCCTTTGCATGACACTCACTGTAGATCTGGCTTTATTCCAGAGGTCACTAGTTGCTTTGCACACAGTATTATTAGTACATCTCATCAGTTAAGAATATGTTGCTTTTATCCATTATCAGAGGATTCAAAGTGAAACACTGTTTTCCAAAATGAGTATTCTCTATTAAAAATTGACTTTTTCTAAAACAGTAGTATATGAACTTTAATGTTTAATAATGTTAATAGTCATTGTAGTTTAAAGTGATATCAAAACTGTGTTCATGCTATTTACAATTAATGCTGCCTCTGTACTTTCAACTCTCATCTTTAACATAATATTTACTACCTCTATCCCTGCAAAAGCTTTCCTGGAGCTTCCTGATGTTGAGTGTCTCCAGATAGGCATGCCACTTTCGTTCAGCTCTGGAGGGTCCAAGCCTGTCCTCTGCCTGGCACTTGTACCCAGAACTCAACTTGCTTCTCTTGTATTCTGACAGTCAATGGCACAAAAACTCCCACCACCTAACTCTTTTCTCTCCTGGGGAGGCCAAGAAACCCCATTTGTTCCATGGGAATTAACAGAATCTTGGGAACAAATTTATGCATGTGTGCAATGCTTACTAATAACTGATGGCTTGTGCACTAACCTTTCCAGAGCTCACTCAGACTCCTCCCATTTGGCAGAAACCTCACCTACTATTACAGTCTGCCATGGCTCAACTCAGTCTCAGCTCAGATAAATCCGTCAAAATTGGTTTGTACTGGTTACCACTGAGTACTCAAAGGTAAAACTTGGGGTGTGCTAGCAAATTTTGATAATGTGTTCTGGGAGTTTTTGAAAATAAAAGTTAATAGGTCTTTTAAAAATCAGTTAAAGTAATATATTACATTAACAGATAATCAAAAATCATTGCTGTATGTGTAAAAACATTTTGAAGAATCCTAGATCAATTTCTGATCATAAAACAGTATTAATCAGAAATGAGACCATGTTTTCTCATTTGGTAAAGAGAATTTATTAAAAATAACAACTAGTCTAATTGTAATCTTTATTTGTAAATTGATTCTTTTCTCATATATTAACAACACTATGAGTTTTCCTCCTCTCTCTCTAGTACTTCCCCCGCCTCCCTGTTCCTTAGATGCTCTTCTCCTCCATTTCCATTTAGGAAAGTACAGCCCCTCCATGAATATCAACCAAACATGATATATCAAGGTGCAGTAAGACTAAACACCTCCCCTCATATTAAGGCTGATTAACCAAGCAGGAGGAAAGGGTCCCAAAAGTAATTAAAAATATCAGAGACAGCCACTGATCCCACTGTTATGAATCCCACATAAAGACCAAGCTATATAACCACAACAAATATGGGTAGGATCTATCTATCTCATTAACTGCTCAATCTTTGTCTCTGTCTATCTGTCTGTCTGTCTGTCTATGCTAGGCCTTTATAGTCTAGCATAGTAATATTTACAGGGAAAAAATGTATGATAGACTAGAAATATAAAAACAAATTTTAGGTAGTTAATCACTGTTGCATCTGGCAATTCAAACATGTGTAACCCCTTATCTACTGTGCCTTGTTTCCTTTCCTCTGTACTCAAAATGTATGAAGAAGATTATAGCTACAAATGAACTGCTATGTCTTTTCAACAAATGTTGCCAGGATAAATGATTATCTGAATGCAAAAGAATGTTTAAACCATACTTTGTACAACAAAAAAATATTCTAATACCACTTAGAAAAGTAGGTCCAAGTAGATTAAACATTCAAAACTATAAAATTCTGAGGAAATATAGATCAAAGCTTTGCTTTGAATTTGGCAGTGATTACCTGGGAAACACAACAGAGGTACAGAAGAACAATAATAACAAATATAAATATAGTCAAATCACACTGTACTAAAATGAAAACTTCCTATGCATCAAAGGACACTGTAAACAGGATAAACACCTCATAGAATGGAAGAAAAGATTTGTAATGTACATAGTTGGTAAGTGATTCATATCTAGACTTCATAGAGGATTGCTATGACCTATCTTTATCCAGAAAAACAGCCCTCATTTCCAAAACAGGGAGAGTGCTTAAATAGATATCTCTCCACAAAAGATGCACAAATATCCAGTAAGTGATGTTTCAGAGGTTATATATTGCTCAGTAGCAAAGCTCTGGTTATCTTGAACAGGGCACTGGTTTTTATCTCTAGAGAAAGAAAAAAAAAGAAGAAAAGAGGAAGAAAGGAAGGAAAGAGAGAAAAAAAGGTTTTCAATTTCAATAGTTGTTCAGAAAATTTCAGTTAAAAACTGCAATGATGTACTATTTAACACTTAACAGGATGCCAATTATTAAATAATTAAACAAATACAGGAAATAGCAAATATTAACAATGTCATGGAAAAATTAGAACTCATACAAACTTCTGATAGAGATATGAAGTGGTTAATCTGCTGTAGTTTCAATTGTGATTCCCCATAAACTTAAACATAGAATTAATATATGATCCAACAATTTTACCTCTGATTACATACCCAAAATAATTGAAGATAGGTACACAAAGAGGCATTTTATGTCAACATTCTTTAAAATAAAATAAAAAAACTTAAAAGTTGTTCTTTTAACATACTCACTACTGTTTCCCTTCCCCCTTCTCTTCCCAATCCTCTCCCAGCTTCCCTCTACCCCATCCTCCCATCCATTCTTCAGAGAAGGTAAGAACTCCCAGAGAAGTCAATGCAGTCTGGCATATCCAAGTGAGGGAGGACCAAGCCCCTCCCCCAGTATCAAGGCTGAGCAAGGTGTTCCTCAATAGGGAATGGGCTCCAAGGAGCCAGTTCATACACTAGGAATAAATCCTGGTCCCACTGCCAGAGGCCCCACAAAGTGTCCAGGCCACTCAACTGTCATCCACATTCAGAGGACCTAGTTCAGTCCCATGTGGGTTTCCCAGCTGTCAGTGCAGACTCAATGAGCTCCCAATAGCTTACGTCAGCTGTCTCTGTGAGTTTCCTCATCATGATCTTGTCCCCTTTGCTCATATAATCTTTCATCTCTCCCCAGTATCTCACCCTTCCCCCTCTCTTTCTTTCTCTCTCTCTTCCTCCCTTCCTCCCTCTTTCCGTCCCTTCCTCCCCTCTCTCTCTCTCTCTTCTGCTTGACTGGGAGCTTACCCAGAGCTTAGTTGTAGATCTCTATATCTACATCCAACAGTTGCTGGACAAAGTTTCTATAATGCCAAGTCAGGTGGTCAACAATTGGATTGTAGGGAAATGTCAGTTCAGGCACCCTCTCCACTATTGCTTGGAGCCATAGCTGGGGTCATCTTTGTGGGTTCTAGGTGTTTCTCCAGCACCACGTTTCTGATTAAGCCCACAATGACTTCCTCTATCAAGACGGCTATTTTGTTGTTCTCACTCTCTGTCCTTCCTTCAATTCAACCATCACATTCCTTCATGATAACATTCTTTATATTAGAAGTACCAGGGCACACAGCTGAAAGGTGAGTAGTCAAGAGGTGATGATTGGCGACCACTCCCTGAGACAGGCAAAACTAAATCCAACCAGACCACTACTAGTGTAATAGCAGATGGGGAGCAGTAGAGTTTCCAGGCACACAACTGGGAGGTCAGAGGTCAAGTGGTGACTTCTGCCACCTGATTTCAGACCCTGAGAGAGGCACACAAATTCAGCTCAGAACACAGTATGCCCAGAACATGGCTGGCATAATAGCATTATGGAAGTGGCCGAGTCCCTGGGCATACAGCTGAGAGGGGAGAGGTCAAGAAGTGACAACTGGCATCATAGCACAGCCGACCCTCTAAACACATAGCTGATTAAGAGCCCTCAGACCAACAATCCACTAAAAGCCATCTCAGAACTAACCAAGAGTGAATTGAGAAAACAATGGACAGACAGCATCACAAGAATATATACAAAAATACAAAGGTCAACAAAACACCACCAGAAGAAGTTATAGAAGTGGTTCTATAGCTTCAAGACCTGAATATAACAATGAAGAGGGAACAGAAGGAAACAATCTTAAAAACAGCTTTATGAAACTAATAGAAGCATTCAAAGAGGATATAAAAACTCCCTGAAAGAAATACAAGAAAATACAAATAGAAAATTAGAAGAGATCAACAAAGCCCTGAAAGAAAATACAGAAAACCAAGAAAAAGAAAACAAACAAGTGAAAGAAATTTACCAGGAATTAAAAATTGAAATAGGTTCTGGTTCCACTTCCGGGACAGGGTGCTGTCTGCAGAGTGAGTCCCAGTACACTCTGTAACAGGGGCAGACAATGTCTGCCTGTCACCATACCCACAGCTGCTGCTGAGGGAATTTGCATGGCTACCCACCTCCACTAACAACTGAGGGAACAGATAATGACTGGGGTCCCTGAAGGACAGACTCAGACCCCGTCCAGAGAGGTGACAGGAGGAGCACAAGCCTAAGTGCCACAACTAACCAGGAGCCACCTAATTGTGAACAACTGAAGCCATGGGCAAATGTCAGTGCAAAAACTTACATAATAATACAAAGAACAACAAGGTAAATCCAGAAGAAAGTGGCAGTCTTACAAATGCAAGACCTGAACTGAGCAATGAAGAGGAAACAGAAGGAAGCAACACCAAAAATTCCTTTTTGATGATCATTGTAGCTCTCAAAGAAGATATGAAAAATAGCCTTAAAGAAATAGAAGAAAATACAAACAAAAAATTGGAAGAGAAGAATAAATCTATGAAAGAAACATGCCAGGAACTAAAAACTGAAATAAAAAACAGAGTTCAAGAGATGGAAGACAGAATATCTGAAGTGGAAGACTCAGTAGCTCAAATAGATATATCAGTCAAAGAAGACAGTAAAACTAAAAAAGACATAACTCAAAATGTTCAGGAAATATGGGACACTATGAAAAGAACTAACTTGAGAATAATAGGAATAGAAGAAGGAGAAGAATACTAGCTCAAAGGCACAGATAATGTTTTCAATAAAATCATAGAAGAAAACTTCCCTAACCTGAAGAAAGAAATGCATATAAAGATACAAGAAGCTTACAGAACACCAAATAGATATGACCCCCCAAAGAGTCAGCGTACCACATTATAATCAAGCCAAAAAACATACAGAATAAAGAAAAAATTTTAAGAGCTGCAAAAGAAAAGGGCCAACACACATATAAAGGCAGACCCATCAGAATAACGCCTGACTATTCAATGGAAACAATGAAAGCTAGAAGGGCTTGGTCAGAAGTTATACAGACGCTAAAACAGCATGGCTGCCAAACTAGAATACTATACCCTGCAAAATTATCAATCACCATAGATGGAGTAAACAAGGTATTTCAGGACAAAGTCAGACTGAAAGAATAT
>PVIH01009399.1:32505-82853 GCA_004025045.1 Sigmodon hispidus | reverse complement strand
TGGCTGAAAGGCACCTGAAAAAGTGCTCTTCATCTTTAGCCATCAGAGAAATGCAAATCAAAACAACTTTGAGATACCACCTAACACCTGTTAGATTGGCTAAGATAAAAGGCACAGATGACAGCCTATGTTGGAGAGGATGCGGAGCAAGGGGAACACTCCTCCATTGTTGGTGGGAGTGTAAGCTTGTTCAGCCACTCTGGAATGCAATGTGGCGGTTTCTCAGGAAATTGAGAATCAATCTCCCCAAGGACCCAGCAATACCACTTCTGGGTGTATACCCTAAAGATGCACAGTCACACTCCAAAAGTATTAGCTCAACTATGTTCATAGCAGCATTATTTGTAGTAGCAAGAACCTGGAAACAACCTAGATGTCCCTCAACTGAAGAATGGATTAACAAACTGTGGTACATCTACACAATGGAATACTACTCAGCAGTAAGAAAAAATGATATCCTCAAATTCGCAGGCAAATGGATGGATTTGGAGAATATCCTCCTGAGCGAGGTATCACAGTCTCAGAGAGATAAGCAGGGGATGTACTCACTCACTAGTGGTCTCTAAACAAACAAACAAGAAAAAAAGTCAAACATGCCCACGCTGCAAACCACAACCACTGAACAGCCTGGGATCAGAAGCACCCTGGACTGATCCTTCGAACCCCATTCCAACTATAGGAACACCAGACTCACTCTTGAGGGAGGGGGAACAAAACTGGATTTGGCCAGGAATGGAGACTGATCCAAGCATTATTGGGTCAGTGGGACCATAGGACTGTCTTCTCCCTGCCCAGGGAGGGGATGGGGAGTTGCGGAGAAGAAAAATGACAAGATGTAGTGGGAGGGGGAAGGGACCTTGAATAAGGATAGACAGGGATGAGAAAAAAAATTTCAGAGGGAAAGCTGAACACAAAGTAAATATATGTGTAGCAATCTTATTTGCATTACCACCGTTGATAAGCCATGCTTATGATTCTTATCCTCTTTATAGTTATTGTTAATTTTTCCTCATTTTAAATTCATGTAACTGGTTTTTTTGTTAAATGTAAAATAAAGAAGGAAAAAAAAGAAAAAAAAACATTTCTAAAATTAAAAATAAATAATTAAAAAAAAAAAAAAAAAAACCTGTGGATTGGTTATAGGCAAATGTGGTTTCATTTGCCAAGGCCACCTGAACATTCTCAGCTTCCAAGATCTCAGATGAGATGATTCAGCCTCAAGACTCCAGGAGATCAACAACGTCCTTTGACAGCAGGAAGTAGTAAAAGAAAGAAAGCTATGTCCCATTTCCCCAAAATATTGCTTATTAATGTTTGTTTTCATTATAAATGGTTAATGGTCATAGTCAATCTTTTTAGAAAAAAAGAGGGGGGAGAAGGATATGATATAGGAATATTAGGAAAGATAGATGGATTTTAATTTATTGATATAAACTTAAGGTCAATTTTGTTATGCTGTATGTATTTTTCTACTCTTGATTAAGGTATGATGCTGATGTAACTCATTTAAAATTGTAATGTGCAATTGAGAAATGCAGATTAATAGTCATCTATGATAACCAAACTTATAGTCATGTTAGTTAGGTTTTTGTAGGTATACAAAGACATATTTCAATTAGATAGGTAGTCTTCAAACACTTCAAAGACATGCAGAATATGACATTTAAATTATTTTAAGAACTTAGACTTTTCTGGACAGTGAGACAGGTCTGCTCCTGGCAGCACTAATGTATTTCAGGAAAATGATGGGCATTGAAGAAACTTCACATGGAATTTACTTTGTGGCAACAGTTAGCCACTGGACAAGAAACTGTTCTGGTATTGACTGCTTGATAGTATGCTGTACAAACTGGACATGCAGGTTCCATAGGAAAGTGACCCCTGAACTTTGACAGAACAAGCCGAGATGGTTCTTCAGGTTCCTGCTTTACAGAAAAAATTTCCAGCATCCTTCTGGACACAAGGAGAAGCGACTGATGGACTGTGTCAGACTTCCTGCATCACTGAAAGGTATGCCAGAGACTTTGGGCTATAAAGACTGAAGATGACGCCCCAACGTTACAAAGGAACTTTGGGTGACTGTCCAGGCAGACAAGCATCATCTCTGATATTTTCTAGACTTTGGAAGTTGCTTGCACTTCCTGTTTATTTGGATAATAATATATCCTTCTGTGGTCTTTGATGTGGTTGAAGGTTTAATAATTATAGGTATAGTTCTTTTTGGTTTAAAAGGTATATTAGATATGAAACTTTAGACTCACAATGATAAGGTAGATAATGGAATATTCTCTTTAATTTTGTGAATACAAATAGACTGGATATTGTGACTGTAATTCCTGGTTGAGAGCTGTTCTGTTGTAATTTTGCTATATGGAAATTGAAACCTTCTTTTTAATTAGACAGAAAAGAGGAAGTGTGGTGGAATGTTCTCTGTATGCTGTAAATAAAGTAACTGGTTTGGCCTATGCACAGCACTGTAGAAGTAGGTGGAGGATCAGAGGACAGGCAGGTAGGAGAAGGGCGGAGTTAGTCAGTCACCATCCAAACCCCGAAGGAGGACAGGTGAGCCACAGGCTGAGCCATGTGGCGGGTAGATTAGTAGAAATGGGTTGATTAAGATGAAAGAGCTAGAGTAATGTGCTTGAGACATGGGCCGAACAGTATGAAGTAAATATATATATATATATATATATATATATATATATATATATATACACAAAGATTAATTCCCAGATGTTGTTTATTTCTAAATCAAGGCCAGGCTGTTTTGAGATCTACTCTCCTTGTAATAGCTGACTTTCCACACATACCCTGACCACTCAGGATTCAACCTGCTACTGTCATTAGTAAATTCTGAATTTCAATATCATTCTCTGTCTATGAAAAAGTTATGTGCAAGGCCAAGCATTTACACTGGTCAGTCTTTGTGACTATACTAGACTGTGAAAAACTGTATGACTTCATGTGTTATGGGAACAAGTTGGGTCCTGAAAATGTAACATGTAATTGCCCAGAGTTCAGCTAAGGATGCAGGAGTTGCAGCAATGTAGTGGGAAAGAGAGAAGAAGGAATGAGTATGTATAAATGAGAGTTTGTAAGAGCAGCAGTGATGTAGGGATGAAGCTATGCAGAATGTGAGTGTATGTGTGTGCTGAATGAGAAATGAAGAGATATGTGAGAGAATGAAGGAACTAGAGAGTGAGTGAGCAAAGAGTGAGTGAATGATGTGTGTGTGTCTGTGAGAGAGATAAAGCTGTGAGAAAGAGTTGTGGCTACATATAGGAACTGTGCAAAGAGCTGTAAGAAAATGTATATGAACAATGTAAAATATTATATGGTGAGAGATCTATAATGAGTATGGCTATATGGAGATTTGTAACTGTGTGGAGGTGAGGAAGATGAAACTGTATAAAAGGAGATGTAGAAAGAAATGTATATAAAAGAAAGATGTGAAGACATGAAAATAGATGTAACTGTGTAGAGATGTATGACCATAGGTATGTAAAGAAAAATACGTAGATGCATGTATAGAATGTAACAATGTAGAGATATGTAGATGAATGGAGACAGAGTCAAAGATCATTTTTTAAGATTTTATTTATTTATTATGTATGCAGTATACAGAAGAGGGCACCAGATATCATCATGGATGGTTGTGGGCCACCATGTGGTTGCTGGGAATTGAACTCAGGACCTCTGGAAGAACAATTAGTGCTCTTAACCTCTGAGCCATCTCTCCAGCCCCCACAGAGACCATTTTTAAGTTGAAGTAAAAGAGAAAGTTAACCATTAGAAGGTATGCACGTTTCTTTATTTCACCAGTTATATAAACATTTATTCTTAATTACCCTATGATAAAAAGTTTCTTATCCTTCAATACTCTGAGGCATTCCTTTTATTACTCTGGAGTTGATAGTGGAAGCTGGCCTCTCATGGTCCACATTGTAACTGCACAAGAGTCACACAGTTGTCACCTTTATTTCCTACTAGATAACATCAGAACAATAACTTAAACCGATACATCTTAGAAGCAAGGTACACGACTCCTCAGAGATACAGAAGTCCCCAAGTCCCACTATGAGAAAGTCCTTGGCATTGGTCTTACCTGGGTCCTGGATTGATTGGTCCATTGGTGTGAGGTACAGACAGGATGCTGGCATGGGGTGTAGAAGATAAGGATGTCCAGCTGTCAGGTCCCGAGAAAACTTGCAGATTATTGCTTGAGCTTTCTATTAAATTCACTTTGGGAAAATAACAACAGTTCACTTGACAGAACAGGTAAATATATTATATTCTAGACTTTTACTAAAAGGATCTATTTTTTAAGACAGGGTTTCTCTGTGTAGTCCTGGCTATTCTGGAACTCACTCTGTAGACCAGACCAGCCTTGCACTCAGAGATCTGCCTTCCTTTGCCTCCCAAGTGCTAGGACCTGGGGTGAATCTATTTCCCTGAACATAGTAACAATTTCACTGTATCTGTGTGTGCATATGCTTATGCATAATCAATATATTATTGTATACCTTAATTATCTATGTTTTAATACTGTCATCTACTTTTTTGAATTTTCATTTGAAGAAATACATGAAGAAGGAATGAGAGGGGGAGGAGAGAAGGGAGGAGATTCCTATTGACAAGGGTTTGAATGTGTCTCTCAAAGTTCGTGCATTAGGAATTGAATCCCCAGAGTAACAATGTTGATAAGTGGATCCTGTGAGAATTCTCATGACTGGAGTAACACCATCACTGTGCAAGTGAATTCTAAAAAAGAAGAAAAAGTAGATGGCCTTAGATCTTAGCTTACCCCTCTTTCCTTGTGAGGGAATAAATTCCTTTTCCTTACTCTATCTCAGACAATCTGTCCCAGGGTCATGAAATCAGGCTGGGGCCTGCTGCTGCTTTTCTCGACTAGCACTTGGAATCTCTTTAGTCTCAGCTCTTACCCTTCCTCCATGTTCTGTCCGGATCTGTCCCTCAGGTAGCCCACGCTCTTCTCCCCTTCTGTGTCTGCACACAGTCCCTCCTCCCCTGAAGCACCCTGCCACCCTCCCTTTCATTCCTGTCCTCTTTCATTTCCACCTATCTGGGAATCCTTTTTTGCCCACCAAGTAGATCTGCTTGCCTTTTCTTCGTTCTCACAGTGTGTTGATCTATGTGTTTTATAGACTGCTTCTCGAACTTTAATGTTCTTACAAGCACCTAGGGATCTTATTAAAATTCACACTGGCCCCAAAGTAGAGCCTGAGACCCTAGAGAGCTAATCAGTTCCCAGGTGATATACTGCAGCTGCAAAACCCACATTAGAACACTCATTCTCCTATATTGTGATTAATTCTTGATGTATTTTTATAGTGTCTCTGAGGAAAAGGCTGGGTCTTAATCGCCTCCCCCAAAAGAGGGCTTGGAAGAGAGATCTGTGTGCTATACACAGAAAAGAACAGAGGCACAAAGTGAGACACTGTTGGTTTCCAATGTCATGAAAACCGTTCTCCATTCTCCACACCTGGCAGCAGTACTGAAGCTACCAGGGACAGCCACCTGAAGAGCACAAGGACAGATCACTGATGACCAGAAAGCCTTTTGCAAATGCAGAGCTCAAGTGTCACTGAGAAGGAAAGCGGCACCTCTGTGTCATGAACTTCACTCATACTTAGTATTGGTCACTCAGGTCAGAGATCTCCATATTGGTAAGGTATCTGACCATTCTGTTCCATGTGCCTAAAGCAGATCCTGGCATATAATTGTACTCAGTAACTATTTGACCCATAAATAATTTAAATTAAAAATTAACCTTCGCTTTCATCCCTTCTCCCTGCTTTTTAACAAATGTAATCTGGAGAAAGGGTCTGAGCATGCACAAGCCAAAATAGACAACAGTCAATAAGGAAAAATGACAATACCAATTTTTAAGTTAGGCTAGAAAATTAGGGAAGTTAAGTCTGCATGACTTCATTAAAAAAAAAAAAAAAAAAAAAGACTGGTCTGTAGGGTCTGTAGCTTCCCAGAGGCTTCCTGACAATTCTCCTGCACTGGGCTCAGACTCTCTGGACCAGGCCATGGACATAGTGATAAGGAAGAGCCCTGAAGGACAATGAAATGAGTGTCTCAGACCCCATGACTTGACTTAGCATCAGCCATCAGCCTAAAACTATTATATACCAGGACCCTGAGTCAAGGCCTTTCATACACACTAGAGACCATGGACTAGGCTGGGGCTTTAGGCCAATGGTATAGCACTTGCCTGCCATGCATGTGCCCTGGGACCAATTCTACAGACACAAAAGGTGAGTAAACTAATTTCCTAGCAAATGTTAGTATACAAAATAATATATATACATATATGTGTGTGTGTATACTACATATGAAAGAGATTCCATTTTCAAGTACTTCTTTTTAGCAGCTGTGACCCCAGAGATCTATGCCCAAGGGTTTAATTAGTAGACCCACACACCTGAGGGAGAATGGTTTTTATGCATGTAGGCAGAAGGGTAGGGAGCCTGCCGATGTCCTCGGAGGCCAGGGTAATGTTCACAGCCATGACGGGTGTGAGGAGCCGGCAGAGGCAAAGACGTAGCATACTGGTAATTGGTGTTTCCTGTTGTGCACATACCATCCGGATTAGAAAAGATCCAACCTCCCACTAGAATAGACAAGAAGAAAATGCAGAGACTTCCACACCAAAATCAGATGGCAAAAGTCATCCTAGCTTAATTAAAGTAAACATTAGTCTAGGAAACATTAGATGTGTATAGAACTCACTGGCTGCAGATACTAGGGCTGTTTCATGTGATTACACAGGAGGAGTAAATGTCCTTCCCTTTTCCACCCAGCAGGAAAATGATGTCTTCCAGCAAAAGTCTACAAACCAGATTCTGAGAGCATGAAAAATGAGAAGGAGCTAATTCTACACAATAAACCTTTGACTGAATTTTTAGAAGCCCACAGGTGAAGATTCTGACCAGAATTGCCCTACTGTAAGTGGGCTTCTAGGCAAAACTGAGACTTAGGAATGTGAGCCCTGAAACAAGAAGCCATCTCAGCTGAAATGACAAATGAACACTAGACAGGGTCACAGCTGCTCAGTGGCTGAGGATTGTCACCTAGAACACAGCAATGTGACAATAAAGTTGGGTTGGGCTGGAGAGATGCTCAGAGGTTACGAGCACTGGCTGCTCTTCCAGAGGTCCTAGGTTCAATTCCCAGTGAACATATGGTGGCTCACGGCCATCCATTATAAGATCTGATGCCCTCTTTTGGCAGGCAGGTATATATGCAGATCACTCATATACATAAGTAAAATTTAAAAAGAATTTTAAATTTAGAAAAAAATGAAGCTGTACAGAGCCCACTCTTCCCGATCAAATTGTAAACAAAGTGTGCAGCAGCATCCCCAATCCCTTTGACTTCATTAACTCCACCTGGTAAGGGAGATCAAAGTCCCCACCCCAAAATGTATTTCTTTAGCATGTTCTGAAATGGCTCTTCAGGGGCCTTCCACATAGGGACAGCTCTAAAAAGCTGTCCTTGTGGAGCGATCCAGATGTATAAAAAAGTCAGCAGGAGTGAACAGGCTTTCCCCTTACTGGCCTTATCTGGACCTACCCAAAAGACTTTCACAGGACATAATAGATTTGTCAGAAGGCAATCACCTGTGCAACCCAACAAAGATGGAAATGCTTGCTCTCCTCACCCTCCCACAGAGTACCATCGCCTCCCTCTCCCACCTGCACAAGCCCCAGACTCTGTAATCCAACATACTATTTAACCTTCAATCATGTAGCCCTTTCCTTGAGTCTAAAATTTTCTGTATGGTTCTTATATTCCAGCATGTTTATAATTTATATACTTAAATTTATCAGTCTATTTCTTAGATTAAAATTATAGATACCTAGAGAAATTTTAAATTAATCTAATTTTAATCTAAATTTAATTTAACCTCTACATTGATTAATAGAATCAGGATTTAGGTGTTTACTAGCCAAAACCAAAAATTGGAATTAATTCTTGGCAAAAACAAGGAAAAGCTCCCATCCCGACTCCAAGACCATTCAGTTTGCCCCATGATATCTATACCTCGGGATATTTGCTGAGAACATTACAGTTCATGAATATTGAGAAGGTGTGGGTCCACACTGACCCTAATTAAAAGGCTTTCCTAATGGAAGCAGGAGAGAGTGAAGAATTTCAAAACTTACACATGGCAGCAAGAATCATTCTCAGCAATCCACTAACATCTGAACTAAAAAGCATATCAGCCAGAACATAGTCCACTGAATCAACTAAGCAGGGTTCCCATGGCTCACAAAGACTGAAGCGGCAAGCATGGAGCTGAACAATGGGTCTGCATCAAGGCTTCTGCATATATGTTCTGGCTGTTAGCTTGAGTTTTTGTGAGACCCCTAACAATGGGAGCAAAACAAACTCTTTTGTTTGCTCTTGGGACTCCTTCCTCCTTTCGGGTTGCCTTATCCAGCCTCGATATGAGAACTTTTGCTTTGTCTTAGTGTATCCTGTTTTGTTGTGTTTGATTGCTGTCTCTTGGAGGCCTGCTCCTTTCAGAAGGAGAGTAGATCTGGAGGGAGGGGAAGTGGGAGTGGAGGGAGGGGAAATGTGATCAGATGTATTGTAGGAGAGAAGAATCTATTTTCAACTTTTAAAAACAAAGGAAAAAGAGTGCCAAAAGGTTAACTCTACTTCGTGTCACTGCCCTAGGGTTATTATTGCAGCTTCAGAAATCTAGTTCCACCATGAGACCTTTGCTGTGCTGGGCATAGAGAAAGTGGTGCCACCAGGAATGTCCAATGCCACCTGAGAATCCCAGGTGTGATGGACTCCAGCTTTCCCTGCCTTCCAATAAACTCTTCTCTATCCTGACACATAAGGCCATCCCAGCTGAGGCACTGCAATGAGAATCCACTCCAACATCAGCAAAAAATTAGGAAAATGAAAAATCCAGAACAAAGAAACAAGAGTGGAGAGTCTAAAGGAAAAAGATAAGCTTGATATCTGTTATGGAATTCTTATATGAGAGCTGTAGCATATAAAATTTATTACTTCCATTAAAGGATCTTTCCTAAGGGTGTGCCTGGGCCTCTTCAGCCCAGGAACCTGGCTTCTATCTAGGAACTCTGGAAAAGGCATAAACTTGCCTCAGGTTGGAGAAACAATCTGTGTTGTCTTGATTGGAACCAGGTCTTACAGTCATGACAGTGACATGAGCATGAATGGAGATGGCTACCTGTGTGACCACCCACATGCCTCCCACACTGTCCACTCACTCACAGTGGGAATAAGTCACATGCTGGCTCTCAGAGACAGCCTCTGGAATGTCCTTTAGGTGGTTTCTGAAAGAGTAATGAAAATCACAGCCTGTTATAGTCCAGCACAGAACACATAAAACTCTGCAGAGTGTGATAAACTACTACCCTCCCCAGGCTCGCCTTCCCAGAGACACTGAGTGTACATCACAACTGTGATAAATTTGCTTTTCCTTTCCTGTCATTCTTACAGCCAACACTTTTTACTTTGATTTGATTGGCTTTGTGAATCATTTACATTCGTGACAAGATGCAGACAGTGATAACAGCAGCTAAGATCTGCACAGGGTTTGGGGACAATTCCCATGTGATATACTAGATCTACCAATGGCCCTCCATCTGCCTCTGCCTCCTGAGTGCTAGGATTAAAGGTGAGCACCACCACCACCTGGTGGACTTCTGAATTCTTTCTGTCATAGTATGCTACTATCATTTTTATCTAGATTTTGTCACCTTATAGATCAACTTGTTCCTTAGGATTTCTGTTATCTGAAAAAGTTATCTAAGTTTGTCCTCTACATCATCAAAATATTCCCAAATATTTGGGAATATTTTACAGAACAGATTCCTGTGGCATAGCATTGAAAATGACTATTCATCAACCCAAAATCTTTAAAAGGTAAAGAAAAGATTAGACATTTTTAAAATCTAGGCATGGTGGAGGCAGAGAAAGGCTGTGAGTTAGAGGCGAGCCTGGTCTAAAACGCTAGTTCCAGGACAGCCAGGACCATGCAGAGAAACCCTGTCTTGAAAACAAACAAACAACAGCAAAAGAAAATCAGTGAAAACAATGAAGCTTGGTCAGAGAAGCTGAAGCGCTGCACAGGTGACCCGCTCCACACCTCAGAAATCAAAAGAAACAGGAATGGTTTGTGTACTCTTCCTTTTTTTTCTTCCATGAAAAGAAAAGTCGGCCAGACACTCACTCATGCTGGTAGATCACCATTTATGCCCCAGAAAGTCTCTGACTCCTCTCCTCACCATTGAGAAAGGGACACTTACCATGGTTTTTCACTTTTCTTGCTCTAAAAACTTTTTAAAAGTTGAAAGCCAAATAGTGTTACATGTGTAGCCCACTACTCCAGAGGCAGCGACGGCAGGATGGAGACTTAAGGGCCTAAAGAGATGCTATCTGAAGAAAAAAGGGGAATCATTCAAGCCACATTCCTGAGTTGGGGATTATACCTGAGCTGGTAGAATCCTTGTCTAACATATGCAAAGTTCTAGCTTCGATGCCAGCACCACATACATGAAACACGGTGGTACATGCTTCTAACCCCAAGCACTTGTAGAATCAAGGCAGGAAGAATCAAGTTCAAAATCATGTTCAGCTATGCAACACATTCTAAGAGCTTTATCCAGCCTGAGATCATGTCTCAAAAATTAAAATAAATATTCTTTTAAAAACATATTCTTCAAAAGTTGAGATAATGCAGAGAAAATTATTTAAAAATAAAATCACATTTTTATGTAGTTACACTTAATAATTCACAGTAAAACAAGGCTGATAAAATACTGGCAGTTGCAGCCTTTCCTTGACCTATGGGAGCTGCTATCGGAACAAACTATTGTGATTTGGTTTGAATTTTGTTGAGTTTGTTCAGCACAAATTGAGCATATTTCTAGCAAAGGCAATTCAAACACAAGCTCTGCTCAAGCGGCCTCACATTTGCAGAATTCAGTTCACAAGATCTTACTGAAATCCTTCTACTCACCTTTCCTTGGCATCCAAGAAGGCCTTGGCGAAAGGGTTGTACTTGATTTTGAGAGCTGTTATCTTGCATTTACAAAGACAAGGAGGGTTTAGTGAGACAGTGAGATGCAGACAGAGCCTTTGCCTCCCCCTGTGAAGTCTGTAAGTCACAATCCCCTCTTTCCCATTCTCTTCCTTTCCCATGTCCCATTGTTCACTACTGCACCATGTGTCACACTAAGTGACAGAAATAGCAAACAATGTACAAAGTGAGCAAAGGTGGCACAGCACTAGGGATCAGCAAAGCCCAGTGGTGCTAATGCACCAGTCCTCCTTTTCATTCATGTTTCATCTTTATCCAAAACTCACAGAGCCCCTATCATAAACAGTGGAGAATTAGCGCAGGTATGTATCCCGCCTCACTTACAGTACATAGTTCAGCATCATGTCCCTGTTCTCATAGTGTCACTTACCCACAAGGCCATGTTGATGCAAAAGCATATCATCCATTCCCATCCACTGCCACTCTACATCATCAAAATCCACTTAACAAGTGAACAGGACAGATTTCTGTGACATATATACATATGTGTGTGTTATATGTTACATATGTGTTAATTTGTAGCTTTTGCAGTGAAAGAGAAATACTAGACAGCTATAAAAAAAGGGGGGGGGGAACATGTGGAACTTTACAGCTCTCAGCGCCATCTGTCATAGTGATCCAGAGACGTAAATATACACAAGACAGCCAGAGGTAGAGGCAGAGCTAGAGACAGGGCTGGAAGCAGAGAGAGAATGTCTGTCTCTATTTCCCATTAACTGGTATGTAAGTGCCTTGAGGATGATGTTCCTATCCACTTGTTCATTGCCATGTTCATAGCATCTATGATAATAGCCAGCATGTGTTGACATCCAGCAATACTTTTGAAGAAATATGAAAGAAAATAGTGATGTCCGCAAGAGCTTAAGACTGTTTGAAGGAAGAAAAGAAAAAGAAAAGTACAACTCTTTCTGGAAAGGAGAAAGTGGGTGCAGGTCAGGAGCAGATGCCCTGGTATTTCTCTTAGCTTAAGCCTGGAGAGGTTGGGTGGAAAGTGAAGCCAGCACTGAGTGCAAAGGAGGCTTGTGCTCTCCTCATCAGCCCCATTTCCTGCTCAACTCCCAGGGAAACCTTAGAAAAGTGTGTGCTTAGATTTTATATAGCTTGATTTTCCAGGGGATGTGTTCAAATTCAAGGAATGGCTAAGTCAGGCGGCGAATTTGCTAGAAGGCGGTGATTTTGTTGCCTGTGACCAATAAAAGTTTCTGAGCATCTCCCAAGTCAATAACTAAATGGCAAGGGCCAATGGCTAAGAGCAAGCAGTATAGAGATGGGCAGGGATCACTGCGTGGGCAGAAGAGCCAGGACACATACCTGAGATACAAAAGGCACAGGGTCTCCCTTCAACAGACTCCTCTCAGAGAGAAGTAGAGAAAATAAGACTGGTATATAAGAAAATAAGAAGATAAGCCAGCACCTGTGGGGACTGTAGGGACATCTGCTCCCACTGGCCTGGATGACGTTCAGAACTTTCAGCAGTGATACTCTCTCTGCACTCTTGCCCTAAGCTAGGCCTGCAACATCATTTCCTATAGAAAACAAGATGCCAGTTTCCAACCTATTATCACTGGGGCCCTTCATAGGAGACAGAACACTGAAGATTTTAGAAACAATCTCTGGAGATGCCAATACTGGTGCCTGACTCTGTTAAGGCCTCTACATAAAGAAATGCAGCCAAAAGTTATCGTTTTTTTATGATAAGATTGTCAAGGGTGAAAGAGGTTATTCTATGTGGGGGCTGTCAATGAGATGCCTTTGGGAAGGTGTCAGACTTGGCACATTTATCAAAATCATCAACATACATACATGCCTTATGCAGAACAATCCTGTCCTTAGGTGTTCACTATGAAGTCAACTATGATAGATTACCAAGTACATTCGCTACAGCATAATTTATAATAGAAACTAAAATAACAAGTTCTGCTGGAGGCAGGAGGCTGATCACATGAAATGTCACAGACCTGTATAATCAAATACCAGAATTATTATAGGAAAGAAGAGAAATGCCTGAATGTAATTTCATAGAAATAGATCTACTATATACTATCAAATTGTTTAAGGAAGAAAAGAAACTTAGAGCTAATGTTTACAAGATGAACCAATTTATGTGAATAAATTTCTATATGAAATATCTATGAAGAAATATTCATTTATATCATAGCAAATGTGGGGAACACAGTTAAAAGCTGGTCATTATAGCTTTCATAGAGAGCATGCCTCCAAATGCAAAAGAAAGTGTATTTTTTCCTTTTCATTTTTACCTTGCATACTCGGTTATCCCTCCACTGTGTTTTTTTATAAACCTATATTATCTTTCATGTTTAAGATTAATTAAAAAGAATCCAATGCTTCCCAGTTGTTTCTGATGATTAGCAGGGCTGCCAGCCCCTGGAGAATGGGATGGACTTTGGAGCAGTTCACAGAGAGGCCAGGCTTGGAATTCTAAGCACTCAATGTTCAACTTACTGAATAGAAAAAACAAAAAAATCCTGACTCTGCTCAGAGAGAAAAAAGCTGACAAGCAGATAGTCTCATAAAACCATAGGAGAATATGCGTGTCAACCCCACAGGCTTGCTCCCAGAACAGAAGGATACATTGCCTGCCACCTTACCAGCCCTCGCTCCTCTCAGACACTACCAATCAAGCACAGCAAGGGACCCCAAACAAAGACTCTTGATTTCCAATAGGACTCAGCAGTTTTATAATGATTTATAAGTGTGTCTTGTTGGCACTAAGAGAGGCTGCTTTGGTGAGCTGTGGTTGTTTGGATATTGAGTGTATCTCAAAGGCCTGTGTGTGTAGGCTTGGTGTCCTGGGAGCTGGTGAAATATTTAGGGGGTGGGACATTGAGTCAGAGGTCTTCAGATTGCCTAGACATGCTCTTGAAGGGAATTTGGGGAGAGTTTTCTTCCTCTACAAAACTAAAGAGGGTACTTGGACTATGCCAAAGCCTCCAGAATAGCAAGACAAAATACAGTTTCTCTGTATTGTCCCCTGTACCTATAATAGTGCAGAAAGCTAACACATGGGCCTTGGCAAACAGACAGGCATGAAGGCATCTACACTTGCCTCACTGCTTGGCTTTATCACTGTTGAGAATGTCAGAATCCTCAAAAGTTAAATTCTGTTCAGTCTTGTTCATTGGCGATAAAAATACCCCCACCAATTCTGCTATGCACTTCCATGTAGCTTTCACACGGGGTTGGGAGAGGCTGCAATAGATGTGCACATGGGCACAAGCTCCCTTACCTCCTCGTTCTGATAGGCAGTCACAGCGATGAACTGTGTTTCAGGGAAGGAGCAGTTCATGACCATCCGATGGGCACCTCCAACTCGCACTATGTGAACCTGGGGTTCATATTTATGCAGAGAATTCAGCATTATCTGTCAAATAGGAGAAAAAAGGTTTTAAAAAAAAGCCAAGCCTGGCATACAATAGTTGACCAGCTAGACAGCACCTTCGGTTTCTCCCAGGCTCAGTACCCACCCCAATTAGGGACATACACATTAAACCCCATGTGAAGATGAATAGGAAATGTTTTGGAGACACTCCCAGCAAACACACTCTGATACCCACACTGGGTCAGAGGTGGACAAAGTTTTCTCTATTCTCCTAAAATCCAGGTTTCCATTTTCTTGCTTCCTTTGTGTTCAGCATGACAATATACATCTCAATCTGCTTAAATATATATTTGTTTCTATATGAATAATTCCAGTAACACAAAATGTTTACAGTGCCTACAGGGTTAAAAAAAAAAAAAAAAAAAACTAATGTCAGAAGGTTATACAAAATTTACTCTTCATGATTTAAATAAAAGGCTATCAAAAGTCTTGTGCTGTAAGATATAATGAAGCAGGAACAAGTAACTTTCAAATTTGCATTTTAATAAAGAACATTCCGGCTAATGCAAAGCCTGTGATTGCATTACTTCTACCTCCTAACCATGGACTCCTATGCCCTGCCACTTAGCACAGAGAGAAAAGAAAGGGTACAGGCTCAGCACAAACAAAGCAAAGCATGGGGGTGAGATCAGGCCTTTTTCCCAAGTCCACCTCCAATGCCTCCAGACAGCCTGCATTTTATAAAGTAACTAACAGCCTTACCCAGGGAGCTGGATTTGCAACCTGCCACAGAAATGGAGGGGGAAAAAAGGCTACACATCATTTTTACTCTAATTGGAGATTTTAAATGAAACCTTCCTTATTTAAGGTTTGTTTGAATTATTTTTTCCAGAAAAAAAAGCTGTTTCAATATTCTATTGATAATTATCATAATGCCCAAGCAAAAGAAGTAATTATTTCATTTAGGAGCAGCTTTTTATTAAGGTATTTGTCTATTGCCAACATGCCACTTACACCAAAAAAATAGGGAGAGAGGAAAACAAAACCCTGGTACCTACAGACATCTCCCTCCCTGGGCTGGGTAAAAAGCAGCACACACAAGACAAAGCGGGGGAGGGGGTGCGGAAAGCCTAATGATTAAGTAAACCACTGCACTCTCCCGTGCTCTTACCATCAGGAAGTCCATTAAACACTGAAGCACCAATTAAGAGCTGTTTATTCCTGTTTACATTTGGACTCCAGGAAATAACCAGCTTCTATGGGCAAAGAGGCTGGTGAGGACCCCTCTAATTGCCTAAATGCATCCTTCATATTTCTTGATTGGCGTGTGGGGAGGTCACGCATACCTGCCCACCTCCACTGAGTTTGTTGGTCAGCTTGACTTTACTGAAGGAGATGGGGGCTTTCATCCAGTGAGCCCCGAAGTTGGGCGAGTCCGGGTGAATGTAGACACAGCTGTGGCTGGAGACCTCGGGTTTGCCTGCAGGAACCCATTCCCCATTCACATACTTCCAGCGGTGACTGTCGGTCGGGACAAAGTCCAGTAGAAGGGAGTACATGGCATTGGGGTCCAGTCCTGTGACACTAATCTTCAGGACAGGGAACATCCGTCTGAAAGAAGCCAGAAACAGCCACAAAAGGGATATTAGAGGATCCCTTCCCTTCCTTGCCCCTGAGGAGACCTTCCGTGGAATGATCTGGAAGGGAGGCCACACAGACAACAGCTAAGACCACAGCCCTAGTTCTGCCATAGCCTCTTTTTATTAATGTACTTTACATTGGCGTTTTTCTGTAAAACATTGTTCTGTGTGTTAAAATCTGCAGACCACTGGTCTAGTCATTTCACAGAAGGACATACAGACAAGTATGTCCTCACATGCCGCATTCTCAGATAGCTTTCTCCCTAACATGCTATAGATCAAACCCACAAACCCTCCCCAAACCCACATGGAACCCTGATCGTGGACAGCAGCATGGGAAAGCAAGCAGGAAAGGGGATTTTGACTGAACAGCTAGAATTCCCTTCCTTGTCATACTCATGCACACCATGAACACAGGGAGGAGTGTGAAACTGTGTCTTTGGTCATTTTGTGGCGATCTCCAAGGCAAATATTTCTTGATATGTAGATATGAATTTGTTGATTCTTCTTCAGCCCTCTAGAACAATGTCATCATTTGCATCTATGTGACTTCCAAAGCCATAGCTTTTACATTACCCACAAAGAGAAACCACATAGCCACCATCACTCCATTCCCCCAGTTCTTTCTAGACATCCTGTTTCCAGAAGGAAAAGCCAAAGGCAGAGTTGATACTGCATGTACTTCCAATGTCCAAAATGACCGAAGGTAAGAGTCGGAACAACAGCTGGACTGGCCAGCTGGAGCTCCTGAGTCTAAGGGCAGAGTGCCGATACTTAGCACATTCACCAGGTATAGGAATAAACATTTCATAAGAATCAGCTCACTGAGTTCTTATAGCTTTACAAAGCTGCCCTGCTGGAACATGAGTTTCAATCAATGAGACGAAGTATGTACATCAGAATAAAATATCTAGGAGAGAAAATGAAACAGAGAATGTGTTCCCAACCCATATTCTTGGCTGAAATCCGCATTCCCACATTACTCCCCTACTCAAAATGAATTCTCCTTCAGGCCACCAGGAAGGTTAATGATGTAGCATCTTCCCTGATCTACTTTCTTCTGCTCTTTTCTTAATAGAAGCAATAGAAGGGTTTTCCTCCATTTGTGATGATTTGGGGGGGTGTTGAGTCCTGTCTGTCCTGGAACCCACTGGGTAGACCAGGCTGGCCTCAAACTCAACAGAGATCCACTTGCCTCTGCCTCCCAAGTGCTGAGACTAATGGAGTGTGCCACCATTGCCAGGCTTTCATGGCTTGACTGTGGGTGATTCTGTTCTCTGATATTCCAGGTTAATTTTATTAATTTTAAAATATGTCAACACATTCATTATTTTCTCTTGACATCAGATTGGGCTATTCTTCTCTGTGTACTTAATATTTTCAATTATTTTAATAGTATTGGCCCCGTGTAGACAAGAGGAATTACTGAACACACAGATCTCTTTTACAAATAAACATGGACATCAGAGAGATGACTTAGAGAGCCATAAAGCCATTTTAACAGCTGGGAAGACAGCTTGTTCCCAGGAGTTATGGTTGTAAGTGGTCTCTGTCTTCTGGTCCTAGGCTTTCCCTAAAGTGATACATTTGGGGTTTGTTCTTATTTTCTTCTTCTTCATTTTACATTATTTAAAAAAGCCCACAAGAATGGAGTGTGGTTACTCATTAATAATAGCAGAGGCAAAGTGAAGGAAATAGTTACACTTGAGAGATAGAGGCACATGGGTCTCTATGAATTCAAAACTGGTGAGTTCCAGGCCAGCCAGGACTACATAGCAAGACCCTGTCTTAATAAAATAAAATTTAAAAGAGTACAAATGTGACAAATAAATTATTCTATGAACTAAAGTTTAAAAGTACCATGAGGATACATAGCATCTGTAACATTTTATTTTAAATAAGAGCAAAATCTACACAGCATATCTGTTTCCTCACACTAAGCACAGAATGACACAACTGCCTAAGAAGACCATAGAGCATCAACCACTAGGAATCTTTGCATATTTCTCACTTACCATTAACAAGATGACTTAATGTAAGGTCAGTTTCCAATGGTAATAGTTAACTATGTACACCTAAGGGTTAGTATATGTTACACCTCATTGAACTCTTCCTTCACCATGAAGAGGTGTTACTACACCTTGTTTTAGGACAGAGGCCCCAAGGTTCCGATAAGCCCATCAGAGACTAAAAGAGAAAACCATATCTGCTGGAGCAACAAGAAAGAAACACCCCCATAGGGTGTTCCAATATGTTTGAACACTCCCCTCTTAGTCTCTCAACTCTGTTGTGTGAGGACTCGATCACAAAGAAGAAACCCGCATTTTTTTCCTTCTTTCTAAGTTCAGATATACTTGAAAATGTTAAAAAAAAAAAAAACACGGCTGCACATGTAGCTGCTCAGCCTCATCAGCCAGCCTGGAAGCATACACAAGATGCCACTTCACAGCTACAGGTGCAGTAGGAAAGCAAGACAACAGGAAACGTTGGTGAGCATGGAGAGACTAGAGCCTCTCTCACACTTCTATGGAGGATGTAAAATGGTACAGTCACTTTGGAAAATGGTCTGCTGGCGTTACTATTCAGTCTTGCAATTCCACTCCTAGGAATGTATGCAGGAAGGATGAAAATGCATGACTATACATATGCCACAGCAGCATTGTTACAAAACAGACAGGTCCATTGAATGATGAATAGATGCAGAATATGTTCCATCCATTTGATGGGGTGTTATTTGTCCACAAAAGGTCTGCAGTACTGTTGCATTCTACAATATATACGAATCTTGAAAACACTGGGCTAAGTGAAAATTTTTCACAAATAATCACATACTGTATGGTTCCATTGTATGAAATGACCAGAATAATAAATCTATAGAAGCAAAAAGCCAATTAATAGGTCACTGATGGCTGAGGAATATAGGACTCTTTGGTGGACATAACACAATGAAATGTTCTAAAAATCAATCGTGGAGAAGGGTTCACAATTCTGTGAATATGCTAAACCCATCAAACTATATGCCTTAAGTGTGTGAGCAATATGTTATATGAAACACATTGCACAATACTGCTATCAATTAAGTAAATACGCTTGGAAAAATAGCCTTACATGAAAAATGATAGAATGATTAACTGCTTTATACTCCTTAGTAATCCATTTGCAAAGAACTTTATAATGAGAGCATCACATGAATGAAGTAAATAATGCCATGTGGTTGTAAGTTCTATTACCACAATGAGGAATGAATAAATTTGTCAGCTTGCCTAAGGTCTTAGGACCAGACCAGACCTCCCTCTTAGCCAAGTTAATCTCCTTCCACCTCATCTCCCACTTCCTCTTCTTTGTCCTGACTCACCATGATCTTGATACATCATCTATGACCTGTAGTTATCACTCATAGCAAGGTTTTGCTATCAGGGATAAAATCACTTCTATTCAATGTGATTTTTTTTTTCTTCCCCTTCACCCCAAAGCATGACTAAGCACAGAGAGGGAGGGTTGAGAGGTTTTGAGGAGTTTTAAAAAACATGAATCAGCCTCTAACTCACAGATTACCGGCACTTAATTTGTCTTTGAACAAGAGTCTCCTCAAAGAGAAAGAGAGGGTGAGAGAGAGGGAAAGAAGAGAAAATGAGACAATGTAAACAACCTGATCCCAAAGACCATGCTTGATGGGTCATGGGTACTGAGTTTTACCTACAAACTTGGCTTCGATTTTGCTGTGAAACTAGCTGTCCAGTTTTTATTTACCCCAACAGGAATCTTGGGAGATAGCCCGGCTAGAAGAGGCTAGCAGGAGTGAGGGCTACAGAAGAAAAGAGGAAGCCGTAAGACTGACTTTGCAGAGGGGAAAACAGAGGCAGTCCAAGGCAACACTCAGGAAGTCTTCCTCAAAATCACATTCTTCACATGCTCACCAAACAGTAACAGTCATCAGGGGCTCACTAAGGTTGTCGGGGGTTGGGGTGTGTGTATGTGTGTGTGTTGTATCATTATGAAACACATGGCACATGAATATCAAAACATGAAAGTAAGCAGACATAAGCTCAGGTGCAGTTGTCAATCACATACAAATCAGAGGAAAAAGAGCAGTAGCATCAGGTTAGAAGCAGATTATGCAAATGCCTATGATTGTCTTCACTTGAGATTGTAAAATGTAGAGAAGATAATTCATGGGCTACCCAGACACGGAGATGAACCTGTCTGAGGTGTAAACTTTGCTTTCTCTCTTTTGTACTGCCCTCACTGGAAACTGCTAGCAGGAGCTGAGCATCACCTGCACCCTCTACTTAGCAACAGATTCCAACCCTTCATTCCCAGCTCTTATTTATGATAGTCTATAAGCACCAGATAAGTCAGAAAATGCTTCCAACTTCTTAAAATCTGTGCAAAGCAAATTTAACCAACTCAAAATTATTAAATTGCATAAAATATGAAATACAGCATTTGCTTCTTAGATGAAGATGTTTATAGGTAAAGAAGACAGCTACAATGGGTCTCAGTTCACAAGCTACTGTCTCAGCTAGTCAGGAGGCTGTGGCATGAGAGATAAAAACTCAAGGCCAGCCTCTGGTTTCAAGTAACTTGAGGGCCAGCCTGGGCAACTTAGTGAGACCCTTTAAAAGAGGGCTGAGGATACAGGAAACCCTTCAAAAGAGAATTGGGGATACATTTCAGTATTACATAACTTGCCTAATATGTAGGCTGTCTCCAGTACTTGAAAGAAATAAGGAAGAAAGGAAGGGAGGGGAATGATAAAAAAGGAGGAATGAAGAAAAGAGACACCATAAATAAAAAAGAAGAGGAGGAAAGAGAGGAGGGGAGAGATTTAATTTACTTATATGTTGAATTTGAATCTTTTTCTACAACCTAACACATAAATTCCTAGCTTAAAGGGCAGGCATAACGTAAGGACAGGCTGGAAGTGTTGTGTATCTGTATGTATCTGTATTTGTATATATCTGTATCTGTATGTATCTACATCTATATCTGTATGTATCTGTATGTATTTGTATGTATCTACATCTATATCTGTATGTAACTATCTATATCTGTATGTACTACTGTATCTGAAACTTATCAAAAACAAACAGCCAAAGTGTGTAATTGTTATTGTTTAATTTATATTGGGGAGAAAAGCAGAATGAAGAGAAAGGGGAACCATGGGAGCACGCCTGCTCAAGCAAGGACCTAACCGAAGCTTCTGGAAAGCTCAGGCAGTGGCTCTCAGGACCAGGCAATAAAGCAGCTTTCCCATGGAGAAGGGCCTCCGACTGCTGAGGAAGCAGTCTGGAGCCAGAAACTGGAGAAAACACAGGCCGGGGCAGAAAAGGAGACATACAGGAAGAGATGGTGAGGTAAAAGGGAGGAAGGAGGGGTAAGGAAATGATAGAACCGGAAAGCTGTGCTCAGTGGTAAAACAATAAAGTCCGCTAAAATCTTAATCTGAAAACCCAAGGAGCGCGAGAGCAGGTCTTGAGCAAGCTCAGACTAGTCAGCACAGCAGTTTCTTACAAATTCGTCCTCCCCTCACCACCTACAGGGTTAAGATGCCCAACTTCTGGTGAGACCTCTGCCCTAAGGCTCAGCAGACTTAAGGTAATTTAAGAAAAAGATTTCAGTCATAACCAAGAACCACTTTGGCCACAAGTACACTGTTTCCACAAAGAATAATTTTCACATAATTAATAGGAATTACTTTAAATATAAATAATTTTACATTCTAAATGCTGAAAGAAATTTTACTGAGGTTAAAAAAAGTAAAGAACACCCTTTTCAAATGGCAAAGTTGCTATAATTTACTATCAAATTGAATTTTAATAATGTCTCAAAGACTTATATTGCCTTTACTAAAATACTTGAACCATACTTTAATCTATTAGTTGTACTTACTTATATTGTAGTAGAAAATCATTTGATGGCCAAGTAATGGGATCTAGGTACTAGTATGATTACATAACAATAAAGCACAAACAAGACAGATGTTCCACCCACAACCAGACATGATTAAGTTTTTACAATTGAATCCTCACTCATCTTTGAAAGAGACTAAATCCACTTTAAGAATTTGGAGTAATTCTCTGGAGTTAAATATTTTCTATGAGGAAAATTAACAAGTAAAGTTAAATTTTCAAATATTCAAAGCAATAAAATTTATAGTACACATGTGGGAGTCTGTTTAGAAAGAAACTGTCATTACCATACAAGGTCGATAGCTTCACTATGCTGTACTTGAAGTTTATAAAAATATGCTTATTTACAGTATAACTTTGACTCACAAAGCAGTTTACTGTCATGCAAAGGCTCTCGGGTTCATAATTCTTTCAGCTGTTTAAGGGATAGTTCATTTTACACGGGTGTCTTATTCAAAATTAGAAAGCTAATACAACAGTGCCTGAAGCACTTGACTCAAGGACAAAGCCAGTCTGAAGTTCAGCTGGCTTCAACTTTTCTCTATGAGCGGAATTTCCATCAAAGTGTCAGAAAAAGACACAAATGTCCCTCAGTGTTTTCTGCTTTTGTGCCCATGGTACCAAACGATAAGTGAACACCATATCAGGAGTCAGTGTGACCGGGCAGTACCTCCTCTGCTAAGTGCAAGTTTTTAATATTGTCTCAGAAACCCCTTAACACATTCAACTTCAGTTCACAGACTCTGAGAAATTCCAGCAGAGAACTGTACCTATAATCCCTACTCTTTTCAGGAGGATAAATGAAGAAAACCTCTCTTCCTGAGACAGGGTATTACGGCTCCATTCACTGTTACCATGTCAGCTTTCACATAGTTACAAGCACACAATCATAACTGAACACTCACCCTCAAGGAAGCAGGTAGAAGGATAGGCAATGTCCTTTCTATCGTAACCATCAACTAATTAAAATTGTCTGACAAGTTTTCTGTACTTTAAAGGAAACTGTCCATTCTCTGAATAAAATTGACTTTCACATTATCTGAACAGGGCTGTGCTCATGTCCAGGATACATAGTCAGTCAAACATTAACACCAGTTTCTGACAGTTGACTCTAGCTCCAAGTGCACAAAGCACATCCTCCTATATAGTAAACCCCCATTTAATGTGTGTATAAGACAGGTGGCCCCATTTTCCATTGCTCTGCTGATCTCAGAGAAATGACCTAAATTTGCTGTGTGACAGGCAGCTGAGAGCATATTTCTTTAAGGTGTTCAGAGCCCAATGCCTCTGAATGAAGAGACTGACAGCTCCATCAGGACTAAAGGTGTCTTACCTTCCTCGCCAACCTAAGGCCAGCACAAGCAGATTGCAGACAAACTCACCTGCCATTCTTGGTCACGATCATTTCATTAGTGACTTCCTTGAATCTCTGCCAGAGTGGGGCATCCTCCAGGATGATCTGAAGTTGCTTCTCCGTGGGGTCTCCCTTTTCCCTCCCTGCCTGAAGCTCACTTTCCACCACATTGAGCAGGCGAGACACAGTGCCTTCACCAGCCTTCTGTGTGCCCAGTTCACTCATGGCCTAGGCTCCTCAAACTTCGCTGAGTGCCGTTCCCACTCTGCCTCCAGCTCCTTCCTCCCCTCACTTGCTGCCTTTTCCACCCCAGCTGGTCAGTGTCTGGGAGTAGAAGATGCTTTGGCTCTTGCTTAAGCTTCTAGCATGACACCCCTGAAAGTCTCCAAATTATACTGCCAACCTGTTAAGCTTCAGTTGGGGAGCAGAGGGAGGAGGGGAGAGGTGGAGAAGAAAAGGCCCTCTCTTAATTACTCACTAAGTCAGATGGAGTCAGCCTGGCTTTCCCATTGGCTGCTGCGCCTACAGTAGACGTTTAAGAAGAGTACTCCATCCAAATTATCAGGCTTTTATCTTGTTGTACCTGAAGAGGTCTAATCGGTGTATTGAGGACCATTTTCCCATTAATTAAAATTATTCCAGGCCTAGACTACAACAATCAGGCAAATCATATGTGTGTATAAATTGTGGCATATGGCACCTATAGAAAAGGAGGTGCCTTGAGGAGGCAACAAACTCGCTGCCACTGAACTGTCCTGATAGAGTCATCTGTTGAATTCCCTCGGTCCTGCACTAGCAACTTGGACAGATGCTGAAGCCCTGCGGAGAAGAGTGGTCCATGCTGAAGGGCCTGAGAATAAAGGAAGCTTCTCTCTGTGCCATGCCTAAGGAACTGAAGTCAGGAGAAAAGAAAGGCACTAAGAACCTCTTCCCCTGGGGGGGCTCCTCCGGTCATTTGCCTCCTGGCTGCTCCCACCCACAGTCACACCCTACTCACCTTAAAGGTCCTTTTCCTCTTCAACAAACAGGAGAGCTCTGAACTTTGACCTTCCTCCCTAGAATCCAGAATCCTAATTTCTCTTATCTCCAGTCCTAGTGAAGTGGGGGGAGTAGTTTGTACCAAATTATTCTACTAGAAATCCTGACCCTCGTGAGAATCAACTTTGTACATCATTAGGCAGAGTGATGCTAATACTTGGTTCCAAAAAAAAGTATCCAGTTCCCTTTTGGATAGCCATAGTCAATGCTATCCTCTCAGGGTGAATCCCCTATTTCCTGAGAGGATACAATGAATAGAAACATTTCCTTTTACTAACATTACAACACAATGCTGGTATCCTGGAAGGTGGATGTCAGGGAGGAAGCTGAAATACTCCAATCCCCAGCAGATTCTTGGGTGCAGGCTTTTCTTGTTATAAAAGAAAAAAGAATATCAGAGCAATGGGAAAATGAAAACAGAAAGTTTAGGGAGGAAGTCTGAATGTGAAGGATGCCAAAAACAAATTAAGTACCACTAAGTGCTGCACAGGAGTGATGGAGAAGAGAAGAAACATCTTCATAGAACTACCAATCTAAAGGAAAGAAGTGGCATGAAGTAGTTTGATTATCAACCATGGTAGGAATATGAAGAAAATGTAAAAGGGTGAAGAGGTGAGGGAAACTGCACAGGCAAGATGGAGGGATCCTGGTTCCATGGTGTGCTGTAGAAGGGCTTCTTTGAGAAGGTATTTCAACAGCTACTGAAAGGGACCCAGGGAAAGTTGGGAGAAGAGTCTCCAGAAGAAGGGCCAGAACATGTCAGTCATAGCTTGGTCCAAGCAGGGACAGACCTACTGTCAGGCAGAATAGAAAATGCATTGGTGAAAAGGAGAGGATGAGCATTGCTGAACTGAATATGAGGGAACCAAGAGTCTAACGTAAATAATTAGTCCATTTCCTGAGATGGTGATACGGGGGAAGATGAGAAGCTGCCATAGCCACACTTCAGTTTGGGAAATTGGTGTTTCTATTCTATATTGCCTTGCTGAGTGTTCTGATTGATTCTTTATGGTCTTTTAGAATCATATCATCTACAAATAAGTATAGTTTGACTTTAGCCTTTCCTATTTATCCTTATTTTCTTCATTTCTCTAATTGCTTGTCTAGCTCAGACTTCAAGCACCATATTGATCAGGGATAGACAGAGTGGACATCCTTATCTTGTTCCTGACATTAATGAAATTTTTAATTTTCCTGTTTAGCATGATGTTGACTGTGGGCTTGCTGTACATTGGTTTTATTATGTTGAGATATGTTCCCTGCATCTTTTATCACAAAGAGATGATGGATTAACTGATAAATGAATATTTTTTAATGTGGCACATATGTAGAGTGGAACACTTTTCTGCCATAAAAAGCCTATAATTTACAGCAAAATAGATGAAACTGGATGAATCCATTAAATGAAGCAAGTCATGCATAGTCTCACTCTCCAGGATAACTGTCTTCATCTTGGAAGGGACTGTCCTTCAGGCCTGTGCTCTTCCTAGAATTCAAAGTTACTCAAAAGAAATCCTTTCTCAAAATAAATAAATCAAGGTCAATGAAATAAAACTGGAGTTGTTTGACTTTGTTGAAATGCATATTAACCTTGATAAAAAATTAGAAGTTAAATTAGTGATAGATATATGGATTATTGTGGGTAATGTTGTTTTGTTGATTCCTTGCAAATTGATACAAACCTAGAGCCTAAAGCAACATCCTTTGTTGTCTCATAATTTCTATGAGTATGAAGTCCAGAAAAAGTGTAGCTGGGTTCCCTGCTCCAGGCTTTACATGGTACAGTTAAAGTGTATCACTAAGGGTGGGCTTTGGGCTTTCGAAAGTCCTACACCATTCCCAATTTTCTCTCTCTGTCTCCTACTTTCCAGTAAGGATGTAAGCTCTCAGCTACTACTACAGCAGCAATACTGCCTGCTGCCTAGACAGAGACAGACAGACAAGTAGATAGGGAGGTAGATGATAGATAGAGAGATGAGGGATATATGATTGATAGATACTAGATGAGAGATAGATGATTGATAGATAATAGATGAGAGATAGATGACTGATAGATGATAAATAGATGAGAGATAGATGATAAATAGATGATAGATAGAGAGAGATAGATAGATAGATAGATAGATAGATAGATAGATAGATAGATAGATAGATATAGATGAGAGAGGCAGACAAACAGAGAGGTAGATAATGTGGCAGATCAAGGGGAAGGTGTTGTAGCTCCTCTGCCTGACAACTTGACTTCTGCCTCCTGGCTCAGCAGGGCTCATTGTTGGAGGTGGGGGTGAGGTGATGCCCTGTTAATTAAAGTGTGCTGTCTAGCTGACACCTGATAGTACTGCTATGTCCTGAGGCACACAGTGGCCCATGTGTCCAACTTAAAGGACAGAAATTAAAAGGCACGCAACCTGAGCCCACAGGCTTGAGCTCCCTTGAACTGTGCTGCTCCCCAGGCACACACCAGGCAGAATTCACATCTGCACATTCAGTCCCTGAAGAAACCTAACACCTCTCTTTCCCTCAGCCAGAGCCACCAGGAAATTAACACCCACCCAGGTACATGGAAAGAATTAAGCTGAACAAAAAGACAGCTGTTCTTACTTTTCTTTTTTAATCACTAACACGCAGCCCTGGGGATTACTAGCTTTGGAGTGATTTGGGGAGGATTACTCTTTTATTAGTGTCTGAGGTCAGTTCCAATACAATGTCATAGGTGCCTTCTAAGATAACCCTTAAGATAACCTCTCATGCATTCTTTCTGAAGGTTAAATTTTGCAAGCCATCAGCAAACTACTCATCAAACTCCCAAATGTCTATTACTTTTCAACAGAAACATCACACACAATTATTTCTGCTGAGTTTCCAGGTGTCTACAAGAACATCATTCTAAATCTCCAGTGTAATCTCTAATAATGACAAGACGGATTGGAAGCTACAAATGGCTCACTAGGTGAGAGCACTTGCTCTCAGGTTCTGTGCCCAGTACCCACATGGAAGCTCTCAAACATCCCTAACTCCAGATCCAGGGATCTGGTGCTCCCTTCCAGCCTCTGTGGACACTGCACACATGTGGTACACATGCACACATGCAGGCTACAGACTGTTACACATAAAATAAATTTTCAAAAGAAAAAATAAATTCAACTGATCCTCTATGTGAGGAAGTTAAAAGAACTTGACTCCCCTGCAGAGGGAGGGAGGGAGGATGTTGCGGGGGAGCCTCGTGTTCATCAAAAAAGCATCAAGAGACAAGAAAGCTTCAGTCTTCTATACAGAAAAACAAAACTGTGTCTGCAGGCCATCCGTACACTCAAACTCATTTATATATTTAACATTTTCATTCATTGAGCAAACATTTTAAGTGTCTTCTCTGTGGTAGATGGTGTACTAAGTAAATAAACAGGTGTGTGTGTGTTTTTAAAGAACAATTTGCTACCAGCAAGATTTATACTACAGAAAATAATACAGCATATTCTTCAGTCAAAAGGAAAATTATCTCTGATTAAGCATCAGAGGAATAGGAAAAAACGGGGAACAATTTACTGTGCCCAACAACAGTCCTAATTAGACTTAAGTATATGTTGAATAAAAATACTTGAAAACAGTGACATAAAAACTGGGACACAGTGACGAAGTCAAAGTAAAATGAAATCTGACAAGTGTCTGAAAAGAAAAAGGCCAGTGAGCACAGTGCCTTGATGTAGGAAAGATGTATGTAGTGTTATCCACGGATAACATTACACATAGCATAGAATGTTGCAATAATGAGTTTCATTCCTATTGGAAGGTATGCCAGGCAGTATTAGTGTTGTGCACCTTTTATTCCAGCACTCAGAAGGCAGAGGCACTCTCAGATCTCTTTGAATTCAAGGCCAGCCTGGTCTACAGAGAAAGTTCCAGGACAGCCAGGGCTACACAGAGAAACCCTGGCTCAAAAAGAAAAAAGAGGCGGGGGAGGGGAGAACCTAAGTTTTAAAATAGCCAATTGGCACAAAATAAAACAGCAAAGGAGATATGAAGACAAAACATATAGGTATGCCAATGAAGAGAATGGCAGAAAGGCACAGAGTTAGGCACAGGGTTAGGATTATGTTACTAGTACTTACAAAGAATGTATACTCTACATTGTTATTTAATTTTTAATTTGTATCAATAATAAACATATTTGCAAAATAAAATAAGGAGAGGACCAGAAAACAACACGACTACCAAGCTGAGCAGGAAGAGAAACTAGAAATATAAAAATGTTCAGCTAAAAATCACAAAAGGAGCCAACTATGGTGGTCCAGGTCTGCAGCACTTCAAAGGCAGAGGCAGGAGGATCAGGAATTAGAATGCTCAACAATGTTCTTTCTATTCCTAGTTTTTGGGGGGTTTGTGATAAGATGTTGGACCCTGTCAAAGGCCCTTTCTGCATTGAGATGCCGAAGCAGTCTCTTCCCTTTGGTCTTTTATATGTTAGAATCATACTTAATAATTTGCATTGAAAGACCCTCAGAGACCCCAGCCAGGAACCGACAGCAGACCACTGGATGCAAGAAGCAAGAGGTTCTTTATTTACACAGGCGCCTGCAGGCGATCAGCAGCTTCGGCTAACTGAGGCGCCAGGCACAAAAAGCAGTCTCCTTTTATAGGGAAAGGGGGTTTCATCAAGCTTAAGCATAGCGACATAAATCATGCACAAAGTTCAGCTAAGGGGCAAGGTTGTTTGCTCTGATGGGGTCCTGAAAAGAACCGGGAACATCTGGTTTGGGTTAAGATTAAGCACTCCCAGCACTTTCCACCCTCCGGTTGCCTTCCTTATCTTTTCTAGATGGCCTCCAACTGGCAGTTCCTGGATTTATTGGTGGCTTGCCCTCGGATTGACTCTTGCTAACTGGCCTTGTGGAAAATTTACACTGGTTAGGCTGTTTAGGGTCAGGGTCTTTCAGTATGTGTTGAAACAAACTTTCATCCTTAGAATGAAAGTAGCTTTGTTTTGTGTATGATCATCTTAATGTAGTCTTGAATTCAATCTGAAAAAAAAGCATATTTAGAAATTTTTTGTGTATGTGCATCAGGGAAATTCTCTCTCTCTCTCTCTCTCTCTCTCTCTCTCTCTCTCTCTCTCTCTCTCTCTCTCTGTGTGTGTGTGTGTGTGTGTGTGTGTGTGTGTGTGTGTGTGTATGTGTGTTTTCTCAGGGTGATGATGTCTGTTTAAGAATGAATGTTCTTACCTTCCCATTTCAGATGACAGCTTGTAAAGTGCTGAAATTAGTTCTTCTGTAAGTCTAACAGATTCCATCAGTGAGTCTGTCTGGTCTCAGAGCTATTCTTTGTGGGTAGATTTCTCATTATTGTTTCACTCTCATTGCCTGTTATGAATTTTTAAGGTGTCTTCTTGATTTAATTTTAAATTTAATTGTGTATCTAGAAATTTATCCATTCCTTCTAAATTTCCAGGGTCTTTTTAAATGTTTGCAAAATAGAACTAAGTGATTGTATTTCACTGGAATCTATTCCTATCTTCCCTTTTATATCTCTAATTTCATTGATCTGTTTTCTCTCTCTCTCTGTCTTTCTCTGTCTCTCTGTGTGTGTATGTGTGTGTGTGTATGTGTGTGTGTGAGTTCAAGTGTGCTTGAGTAGGGTTTTGTCAACCTAGTTTATTTTTTTCAAAGAACCAACTCTTTGCTTAATTAAGCCTACATTTTTTTCTTCATTTCACTCACTTCTGCCCTGATCTTTATTACTTCTTGCCATTAACTGCTTTTTAATCTGAATTATTCTTTTATCTATGTGAGCTCTTTCTGAATTTTTAATGTAAGCATATATAGTTCTAACTTTCTTCTTAGAACTGTCTTAGCTGTATTCCAAAGATTCTGGCAAGCTGTGCTTTCATTTTCCTTTGATTCTAGAAATTTAATCTTCCTCCCTGATTTTTTCAGTGGTCCATTGATCACTCAGAAAATTATTTCTTACTCTATGTGTGTAGTTTCTCTATTGACTTGTAGTCTTACTCTTCAAGATGAAAGGGATTATTTTCATTATCTATTTTTTAAGATTTGTTGCAAGGCTTAGAATGTGATACCTTAGGGTTTCTGGGAAGAATGTGTAATTCTATCTACTGCCAAGCATATTCTATAGTGTTGTTAAGTCCACTTAACCCACAGTGTTTAACTCTGCGCTCTCTGAGTTTTAGTTTGCATGGCCTACCAATCTGAGGATGAAACTAGAGCACTGAAGCCACCTCTAGTGGGATTGTGCAACTAATGTACATATTTGGCCCACCTATGGGTTTAATAAAAGCTAATTAGCCAAAGGCAGACAGGAAGTGTGGGCGGGGCTACCAGGCTAAGAATACTCATGACACAGAGTCACAAGACCTGCCAGGAGATGTAGAGGAAATGTTGCTGAAAAAGGTACCGAGCCACATGGCCAAACAGGATAAGAATAATGGGTTAGTTTAAGGGTAAAGAGTTAACAAGCTCTATGCCTGGGTCCTGGGCCAATCAGCATAAAATAATACAAATGTCTGTGTGTTTCTGTGGAACTATGGGTCCAAACCTCCAGCCTAGGATAGAAAGGCTGGCCAGAAACCTCATTACAGCAGCCACTACCACTATGTTAGGTGTTGGTTTTGCAAGTGAGAAGAGACACACATACACTATCAGGGTCTCACGAGAGCTCATTCAGGAGAGTTGCCAGGCAAGTACAGGAGCAAAGAAACAAAAGACAGAAGAGACAGACTGCAACATGGTAAGAGACAGGGTGGCAGCGGCGTTTGTGTGAGGAAAAGATGTTAGAGCAAGTAGAGACTGTTTGAAATACCAGATTATGAACATGTAGAAGATGAAACTTTTCTTCCCTTCCCACCTCCTGCCTCTCCTGCAAGGGATGGTGCAGAAGCTGAACCTGATGAAGGGAGTGGAGCACCTGTTTCCATACCACCAAAGACAGCAGTCAAAAGGAATCTACCCAAGCTAAATGCTACTAGGTTAACTTCAGAGAGAGGGCTTCCAGCCTTCAGGCACCTGTTTGATAAGATAAAATTCAAGGGGAGAGGTCATGAAGCTGAAGACTTGAAAAACACTAATCAGACACATGGAGCACTGGGCACATAAGCTATTCCCCAATCTGCAATTTGAAGATTTTATTGACAGAGTTGAACACCTAGGAAATAAAAAGGAGGTTCAGATGAAGTTGAAGAAACCAATTTCCTCAGTGCACCTGCTGCTGGATTTGATTCCATATTTTTTAAGATTTATTTATTATGTATACAGTACACAGAAGGAGGTAACATATGTCATCATTAAGGGTTGTGAACCACCATATAGATGCTGGGAATTGAATTCAGGACCTCTAGAAGAACAGTCAGTGCTCTGAGTCATCTCTCCAGCCCCATTTGATCTTTTTGACAAGCTCATTTGACAGCAAGAACTTGGCTTCTGAATCAGAAGAGCAGCAACAGAGAATTTACAAAAATAAACAGCTGGCCTTGGAAAGAAGGCAGGCAAAGCTACTGAGTAATAGCCAGTTCCAAGAAAATGATGTGTTAGTGGGTACATCCTGGGCGCAGACAGTCGAAGAGAGCAGTCCTGGTGAGGATCAAGAAGAGTCAAGTGGATTAAGCACAGACCCTGCAGGTGGTCCACATGTTCTTTCTGCCAGTACAAATGAAGAAGAACAGTTCAAAGCAGAGGAAAACAGCTGGATTAAACTAATTTAGACTAATCTGGAAACATTCCAAGTAGCCAGGCTTCCACAACAGAACCCTACAAGTTTGGAGTTATTTGTAAATTTTTCTACTTTATGTAAGTCTAAGTCATAAGACTTCTGTGGATTCCTGTTTAAAATACAATGACTTTATAATTGTATTTCCTACTTATTTTAGTAAATCTATTTATATTTTTGGTGTTCTATATAAATTAGACTTTATAAGCTGTTTCTAGTTTGCAGTGAATTCTTTCTCACTAAATTGGGTAATATTTTAAAATGTAAATGTGCACTGATTATTAAGGTCTGTTTTTATAAAAAAAAAATAAATGTTATTTTTCAAACAAAAAAAAAAAAGAGAGAAAAGGTGGGCACAGATTTACTTAACCACGCCTAGGGCCGTGCTCTCTGTATGTGGCAAGTTTTGCCGGCACCATTTTGGCTTTACCATGTTGTCACTACATGCCAGGAATTTTTTGCATATGTATTTATAATTATTATAACTTCTTGATCCCGTTTATTAATATAGAATGATGCTGTTTATCTCTTCTAGCTTTGGTTTGTGTCTAGTCCAGTTTCTTTTTGGTCTTTTTTTTCATTTCCCATCCTTTGACCCAGTGTGTTCATCCATATAGTACATTTCTTGAAGACCACAAATAGTTGGATCTAGTTTTTAATTATGTCAGTCAGTCTGAGTCTCTTGAAGTTGAAGGTGTTTACATTAAAGAAAGCTTTACTAATTCTTGTAACCTTATCAGATATTGGATTATTTGTTCTTTACCTTATTCTCTATAGATGTGTTTGCTAGTTTACTGCTTTGGACATGATTCCTTGCTCATTCTCCTTTGTCAGCTCCTCTCATGGCATTCTTTCCTGTGACTTCATGATTGAGACTTTCTCTGTGTACAGTATTTAATTTGGTTCTGCTGTGGATTGGTGATCAAGAACTGCCTTAGACTGTGCTTATCTTAAAATGTCCTGTTTTTCCACCATTTAAAAAAGGTCTGGTATGTTAGTTACTTTTCTGCTTGCTATGATAAAATACCTTGACAAAAAAGCAATTTAAATACATTTATTTTGGCTTATGGTTTGAAAGAGCTAGATGTCCATCATGACTGAATAAGCTGGGCAGGAGCAGCAGGAAGCTGGCCAATCAAACTTTGCTCCACATAAAGGAAACAGGGAGAGACTAGGACGTGTGAAATAGTTACAAACCTCTCAAGCCTGCCCTCCGTGACACACTTGCTCCACCAAGTTCCAGAAGTTCCGAAACTTTTCTAAACGTCACCCTCATTATGGATCAATTAAGTATTCAAATACAGGGATTTATGGGAACACTTATTCAAATGACTTCCTGGCTATAGCAATCTTAGTTGGTAGTTATTTACTTTCAGGGCTTGAAACAGATCAGGTCTGTGTTTTCTTGCCTTTAAAGTTGCTGACCAAAGCCCTGCTGCCTTTCTGAGGTCTTTGTCCCCTACAGATTTTAATGTTAATTTGCTTTGTTTTTATTATCTGAGTTATTATGGAAAAAAATATTCTCTGGTAATGTTTATGGTTTTCTAAATAGCTCGTGTTTGGATGTCTATTTCCCTAGATTTGGGGATTCTCTGCTATAACGTCATTGAATTGATTCTCTATGCCTCAATGTTTACGCTTATGGGCACTGTAGCCATTGTTTAAATAAAGCATTTCCTCAATCTTGTCCTCTATCCCTAATATTCATTTTTCTATTTGGCCCAATCTGTGGCAGTTCCATTGTTTTGTTTATGTTTTAGTTTGTAGAGTTTTGTTTTCAGTTTCCTTACTAACTTCTCCTTCTTGTTGCCTTCTCTGCTGGGTCTCTGACCTTTTCATCTATTTGGATAACCTTTTTCTTCATATTGCTCCTTTTCTCTTCAGAAACTGGTCTTAATTTCTTCTTGCCTTCTGAGTAGTTTTTTTTTTTTTTTTTTTTTTAACTAGCAACCTTCTGGAATCTTACCTGGCATTGTACCTATCTCAGGATCTATGCATTCAGTAGATGAAAACATGCTCTTTTGAAGACCCACCTTGTCTTGTGTTCTAGTTCCTTTGAGCACTATTGTGACTGGATACCTGCTGAGAAGAAGCACCTTCCTCAGCAAAGATTTGCTCTGCCTCATGGTTTGAGGGGAAATGATGGCGGTGGAAGCATGAAGTTGCTGGTCATATATTCACTGTCAAAAAGAGATTGATGCTGGTGGTCTTTAGATCAATTTTAAGCTCTAATTCATTTGAGAAAAAAGACAATATAGCAACTGTGTGTGTATATGGGGATAAGGAGCTTAACATACCTACAATGTGTACTACACACTAAGACAGCATCTTATAGTTGTTTGGCTCAGTGGGTCCCAGAGGAAGACATGAATAAAAGACAACACTAGATTTGTTAAAGATCATGGTGCTACTGCCATTTATTAAAGAAAAGGAAAAAAAATAACTGTGAAAGGAGAGATAGCTATCTCATACAACACTTTCTCTTTGAAACAAGTTAGTAAAAAGAAAACATTACATGAAATAGATCAAGACAGAAAAGGCAGTACTCAATAATGTATTTTTTGATATAAAAATTCAGTTATGGGATCAGTCACATTCAAAATCAACTACACCTACACAATTACAAAAATTGTTTCATTAAAGTTCACTGTATTAGAATAGGTAGGATATTCTGAAGGCATATAAATCCATCATAAGCACTTTGGATTCGGTTTTACTGCTAGGGTATGTACCCAGGTGCCCAAAGCCCACCAGGATTAAAGTGCCTTCATCAAGGCTTCTGTGTGCCCTTACCATGAACTTCACAACAAAATTGCAAAGGACAGAGTTAAGGGGGCTATTTTTCTCCTTTCCTTACTTAAGTTAAGCAAATGCAATGGAAAAGGCCAGGGAAAAAGTTGGACATTTAACAGACAAAAGCCATGTGCATGGGCCTAGACATGAGACTTCATTTGATTTTTCTTACTTTTAAAGATACAGTCTAATACAATCCAGATCCTCCTGCCTCCACTCGCCAAGTACTGGGATTATAGACATGTACCACAATGGCCAGTGGATGCACTTCCAAAGATTGAACCCAAGACTCCACGCATGCTGTGCAAGCAGATGTAGTGGCATTATTCTGGATACACAGATGCATTATTGTTTGTTATGATGCAATGAGCTGACCTCTGTACAGTCTTTCTACTGGACCTGTTTTTCTTTGGTTTCAGATGGTTTCAACCTGCAGAAATGACTTTGTACATGTCCAAGCCTAGATGTCAGTTATTAGCTCCTACTAGAACAGATGCCATTTTATGTTGACAGCTTGTATTAATGAAGGATCTGCTACTTACCATTTGCCACATTGCAACAAAAATCAGAAAAGCTGGCAGCAAAGCTTAAGCAGTAGCCACTTGTAAGCGTCACCCATCCATCACAGCAGGACTGGAAACATTCAAAATGAAACTTTATCCCCCACCTTGAGTTGAGATCAAATAACCCACACTATACTTCCCCCTGCACTGGCCTAGCAATGCACAAGATCTCAAAACAACATAAAATTATGAATTGAAAGGTACTTTATGATCACCTCCTCAGCAACCTTTTCAATAAAACTTTCTAAGCAATCTGGACTTCTAGATACAAAGAGTTACATGAATGTATATTTGCACTGAATTTCAGCTATGGTTTGTTCACTTTTAAAAGGATGTTGTCTGTAAGCTATAGCACATATTAACTTATAGAAATAAAACTTGGGCATTAAAAACAAAACAATGCTACAAAGTTTAGCAAAAATTTTTATACTGTTTTAAACACTGATCTTTCTTTGTTTCTTCTTTAATGAGCTGAAAATAAGTTTTAGACTTGGTTGTGAATTTAAAGTGTGTGTACTGATTCTAATGAGAGGTTACTGGAGGAAAAGTAAACAGAAGGGTGGGCATAAGGTGCCCACAAGAAAGAAAATCCACGGCCCTGGAGTGCACCTTTGTTACCCACTCTGTTTTACCAAGCCTCATTCCACAGACTGCAACACTTGCCACTCATGAGATATCAAAAACAAAACCCAAACCAGTCAGACCTCCACATCTGTTCCAGATACTGCCCAGCTAATAATCTATTCTAATGGAGCATTAAAAGGAAATTTTTACATGGAATGCATTTCTTGATTTTATTTTGCTCTCTCAGCCTATAGTGACTACGTAGAAAGTGGCATTTAATCCAAAAAGTCATCATGAGAATAACATAGACACCCCAGCACTGAGACAATCTCAGACTATCTGGTGAAAATGCTGTGCTGGGAATGGTATTTCACCTTTTGCCAAGACAGGATGCCTGGAGCTGGAGTCTGAGCAACAGCCATACATAGAAGCAAATGCTTCCTCCGGGCTTAGTCTGTGGAAAGGGAAGCCTGTCTGCCAGTGGAAGAGACAGACCTGCCTCACAGTGTCCCCAGTAGTCAGCTTGGAGTAGAGGGGGGCCAAAAGGACCCTAAGCCACTGTCCTGGTCCAGAAGACACAATGTTCCTCTGAGTGTAACATTCTACAGACCAGGGAAGGCAGTACTCAGGCCAGAGGCTCCCCAAACCTGGAAAGACAGTCCAACTGAGTACCACATTCCCCTCTACAAAGATCATTCAAGAATTTCCATCATTCCCCAAAACAGTGGTGCCCCCTCACCAGGCAATGAACTGGAGAGTATGAGGGGTTGGAGGAGAGGGATCAGACCGCCAACAACCAGTGTCAGAGGCCCGGATTCTCTACTTCCACTTCCCTCACCATGCTGCTTTTAATAGACTCCTTTTATCCAAGATGTGATCTCCCACCCAGAGCCTCTTCATTGATGCTCTGCTGGTGGGAGAAACTGAGGCAGCTCCTACTTTATGATGAAGAAGGCAGTACCTCTTGCCTTGCAGGCAGCTCCTGTGACCATTCAATTAGATAATATATGGCAGAGTCTACAGCAACGTGAACAGTATTAAGTATGCTAGACAAATTCATGGCCAATTATTCAGTCACCTTCAGGAGTCATCAGGAGACTCTGCTTGGCCCCATACCAATCATTTGATACAGTCATCTTTCACTGATAACTTCCAATGGTCCAGCATGATTTGTCACCTCACTATTTTGAAAGAGAGAAACTGAGGAACTAAACATTAGGTAACTTCAAAGGACTCAGCCAACATGTGATTGGACGACAGTTACACCCAGATCTGCTTGTTTTCTAAGCCCACATTCATATTGCTGTGCTATTCAGCCCTTCGAACATCTTTAAAAGGTACTTGGACTCAAGTCCAGTCACTGAAAATGGCATAGAGGGGACAGCCTTTGAAAGCATGACTCCAGGATGGTTGGAGCTTGAAGCAACTAGCCCTTCTGAGACCTGAACTGATTCCCAAGGCTCCTTGGATATGAATATGCCTTGTAAAGCCAGAGGGTTGCATATAATTTTCCTTCCTGACTGAAGACTGATTGAAGACCTCACAGGTGCCTTCAACAGCATAGAAAGGATCTGGAATGACTGAGTGGCCTTTTCCCTGATAAGCCTACCCAGTCTTCTCCACCTCAGAAGAAAAGACAAAGTTATTAGTCACGTTCAGCAACTGGCCACAACCAAGGAGGTGAGTGCTCATTGCCTTTGGTCTAGAAGTGGTAAAGCAGAGGCCAGAGTAGATCTGGCCTGGAAGAAGAGCAAAGGGTAAACCTAGGTTACCAGGAAGCATAGAGCAGGTGGAAAAGACACAGGATGGTGACCATCCCACAGATGCAGAGGGAAGCTTGCAAAAAGCGAGATGGGGGAGCAGGTAGACAATGGCCCAGGTGACAAAGATGCTGAAACCAGAAAGGTACAGGTTATGGTGATAGAGACAGGAAAGGGTTATGAGAGATGACGGCAAGTGTGACCTGACCCTGCCTGCCAGAGCTGTAGTTTCAGGTGACATAGAAACCCATGTGAGGCTCAGTCCCTTGACTGCACAGTGAGACACCAATCCTGCATCCTCACATGGCTCTCCTGAGGACCAGATAAGATCACCAACACAAGAGCACTGTGTATGTGGTTAGGCATCAGGTTAAGACATGAGCACCTGCAGGCTGATGTCTTTCCAGTGCCCAGTGCAGTGCCAATGTTGGGGCATTGAAAAGTTGCTTGGCAGGCCATGCCTACTTTCTGCTGGCCCCACAAGGGATCTGTCTTCCTATGCACTTTCCTTGGCCCAGCTCCAGCAAAGAACGGAAAATAAAATCAATAGAAGTAAATATTGATAAATAATGAAGAAAAATAAGCAGAGTAAGGAACATGAAGGTTTTCACTTTTTGGTAGCTCTTGTCCAAAAGCAAATAGTACTTTAGGCCACTACTTCACTCTCAATCAAGCAGTGTCCCAAAGTCACAAGACAAGAGACATGGGAGGGTGAAGGCAACAGAAGAATCCACACTGAACACTAGAAAATACATTCCATAGCCAGTTGTGATTGAAAATAGCCAGATGGTGCAGTCCATGGGAAGGAACAGTGTATCCAGGGAAGATGCTTAGGAAGGGCAGAATCACTTATTCGCAAACAGCACAGACAGTGCTGTGTAAGGCAGTGACAGTGGTTTCCTTGGTGAGAGGCCAATCTTCTCAATTCTGTACTTCCTGCTGCACGCTATCATCTCTGCTAGACCTTCCTGATGCCGCCTGGGAATGAGTGACTCTTGGAGGCTGCTCTGTTGCTCTTAAACTAAGACTGATCTGTGAGAACTTGGTGGGACACCACCCAGAGAGGAAAAGTGGTCATGAGGAAGAGACCTCCACACTAGCCACAGAACTTCGCATTGTGCTACAGGCATTAGGGTTTAGGATTCATGACTGCTCCCATGAGCAACCCTCAAAATGTCCAAATTGTAAGCAATACATTGCTGCAAGTTAAAGGCACATATCTGTGATAAAGAGTTGAGAAGGCAGTTACAAAATTGTCCACCAGCTTCCATCCACAGTGCTCTCTGCAGACCACTATGCAAGACACACAGCAAAGCACTTCTTCACAGCATCCCTAGGAAGAAAAAACATGGAGATGAATGTGACATTATCACTTCAAAGGCTCCCAATGGCAAAGACCTTTCTTGAGTATTCAGTACCATGCTGCTGAAGGAGAGAACAGCAAGGTCAGAACTACTCACCAAACTGCAGCGCCAATGTATCTTATCAGTTTTCTCCTGGGCAAATCACTGGTCATGTTAGTTTTAAATTCCTCATCTGCAGACTGGTCCTGGGGACTAGTACATGCTGTTGCATTTTTAAATCAGCCAATCACAGAACACACTGAAATCACTAAGGTGTCAGTCACGAGGACTACAGCATCAGTAAGCAGGAGAAGACTGTGAAGGTACACCTCCAAGGAGCTCCCTGATACAGGGAACTGGCTACAGGCACTGAACATTTCTAACAGGCTCACTTAGTACCTGGGATTCAGTGTAGCTCGAGTAAGCAAAGAGTGTGTGTTCATCGGATAGCTTATCTGTCCAGTCAGACTTCTTCTCTTCATCTACTGTACCTGTTGTAAGAAGGAACCCTGAAGCTCTTACCCTCACCCCATTCCAGGTTTGATACTGTGTTCTTGGTACCAAGGACTCAGGAGTCACATGAGGTGAGTGAATGGCACTGCCTCGGCAGGCAATAAATTTTAACATCAAAGCCATCAAGGAGCCACACATGGTGACACATGCCTGTAATGCCAGCACTCAGGAAGCTGAGGCATAAGGATTGCAAGTTTGAGGCCTATATACATGGGCTACATAAGAGAATTTGTCATTTTTATTAGTAGTATTTAAAAAGACTCTAATGAGGATTTGTCAAGGTCTGCTGCATACTGAAGTCCCAGGAGTACTCTGAAACTAAAGTAAGGGGGTTTAGGGCCAAAATAAGTCCTCTCCTACCAGACCACACGGTACATTGAGGGATCTGAAAAGTTGGGCAGAGGAGCCCACCTCATTCTGCTTACCTTATTTTACAAACACACTTAGTCTTAGAACCTTTTTAACTATATAATCTGTTCTGTGGATACTAGAGAAAACTATGCTAGAAGCCAGACTTAGAAGACACTCTCTGACTCCCTCCCTACTAAAGGAAAGAGCCATCTGGACAACACAGAAACTCACTAGTTCAAAAAGAATTATATCATTTTCATCACTCACACACGCCCATCCTGATCAATTCTGAAACCCTGAGGCAAGTCACCAAGTGAGTCTGGCTTTATGGGTAACTGTGACTACACGAGGCTCTGGTTCACTCTGGTTTAATACCTTGATGTCACTATCTTGAAATTCTTAATCATTTTATTTATTTATTTATTTTTAAAATTTTCATTTAGCTGTATTTATGTGCATTTGTATGAAGGTGTCAGATCTCTGGAACAGGAGTTACAAACAGTCATGAGCTGCCATGTGGGTATGCAAATTGAACCTGGGTCCTCTGGGAGAGCAGTTAGTGCTCCTAACCCCTGAGCAATCTCTCCAGCCCGAAATTCTTAATCATTTTAAAAGGAGGAGCCCACATCTTCATTTTGTGCTAAGCTCAGTAAATTATGTAGGTACTTCAAGGACCTACAAGATATGGTCAGACTGTTACCAAATAAATAAATATTTCATTAGATGCTCAGATACAGACAACCTTGGCTTATTTCACACAGCAAGCTAGCTCCTGGAAATATCCCTGTCCATATTCTTCTCAGAATAAGTTCCTCCCTGCCCCAAAGATAGTATTTCACAACTGTTATACTCCTGTTATGCTTTCACACATAAAGGTACATTTGTTAGCCTCACTCCCCAGCACATTCAAATCACTGTCAACAGTAAATCTGGAATGCATTAGACATAATGCCATGCCAATTTCCCAAACCCTGCACAATTTTTTCATTTCCTCAACACAATTATGGGAAATATTTTTATTTAATAGATGATCATGAAGAATATAAGTAGCCTCCATAGAATGGAATGAGAGGCAAAGGTTCTGTAGCTAACTGGGAAAAGCCTACCATAAAAAGTGGTTAATTAACAAACTCTCAGCATCTAGGGATGAACCAGCTCCACCCACTCCACTTATCAATGTCTCATCTGAGGTCTTGGTGGTCAAGGAAGTCAGCAAGCTCACACTGATAACTAAGAAGCACTGAGCCCTGAGCGAGCCCCTAAGGAAGCATGCATTCACTGAGGATGCCATTGCTCTGGCTTAGTTACACTAAGTTGATCGCCTTTCAAATTACCACCTCTAAAGGAAAGCTAATGTGCATTGGTGCACTTTCTATTAAAGTAGAATGCCCAAATACCAGGAACGCACAGTCTGGACAACACATCATTAGTTGAATAATGAGATCAGGAGAATCATGGCCCTTATCATAGTAGTCTATGAAGTAGATACATGACCTATGCCTATCTAGCTCAAAGAATTTTAGTACAGATAAATAAAATTAAATGTACTCTCTACAACTAAACTAAAATCTCCACACTAAAGTCCATATGCAGGAGTAGAGATGGCTCAGTGGTTGAGAGCACCTGCTGCTCTTCCAGAGGCCCCAGGTTCAATTCCCAGCACCCACATGGCAGCTAACAACCATCTAATAATACCAGTTCCAGGAGATTCAACACCCTCTTCTAACCTGCACAAGAAATGCACACACGGTAGATAAATATACATGCAGGCAAAATACACATTAAAAGAAAAATAAATAAATCCTTTAAAAAAATTAGGTCCTCTATTCCAAAATACATAGTCTTGCATAGTCTTACCTTGCATATGGTATGAAGGAAAGGCTATACCTACAAAGAAAAGCAAAGCAAAGATCAAATTGAATGGAGTGGAAAACTCTCCAGCAGAAAGCTCCTGAGGCTCTAAGAGCACCCAGTGATTTACCCTGACATGTATGCACTCACTAATCACATAAACACTCTGCCCTGTAAATACCTACATGGCAGAGAAGAGTGCAAAGGCCCATCTAACAATAACTCTCTGACCCCAGCCTTACTGTGGTACTGCTTAAGCACAGGCCAGCAGTGATTACCTAAAACAGGCAGATTCCAGATGCCCATATGGTATCACAGTCCTAGCTTCAGAAACTGCAAATAAACAGTTGTGATCTAATGTTCTGTAAGTTCTCAAGAGACTTTAGCTTCAACCCAGGTGAGATCAATTTTTTATCTGCTCTTGCTAATTTAAAAAAAAAAAAAAAAGCCGCTACCATTCTATAGTTGAAAATGCACCCTGGTACAATGCTTCAAGAACCCAAGCCACACTGCCTATAAGGAAACTACACAAGGGAGAGAGAGACACCCGCCCTGTGTATAAGTCAGGGTGTAAGCTGGTCAGAATTAAAAGAACAGTATCAGTTCAAAGGGAATCAGCATTTTCTTAAGTCCAGAAGAATGCTGATTCCTTGGACCTGGCTTGCAAAAGAACTGTATATATGTGGATACCCAATTTCTGCACCCAGAAGAATGCCAGAGTAGAAACACAGGCCATCAAGCCAGGCCCTTGTACCATCTACTGACAAAATGTGTCACATTACAACCAGACAACCACTCTTCTCCACACCTTCCAATTCCCATGCACACATGCTTAACTTGTGAACATGGTAAAGTCTAGGCAGTTTGACAAGAGTATTTCTTCAGATGGTCAAAGTTCCAACAGGAATATGGGGTCAAGCTTACATTCCCAGGATCCATTTCTACTAATCAAGTATTCACTGACCAGAAGTTTCTTTAAAATGCCCATAGCCTCCCTTTTCTCTGTATCCTAGCAGACATTTTTATCCCAAATAGAATAGCCACACTGTACTGAAACTATTCTGCCGGACACCATTACTCATGGATTAAACTGTCAAAGTAACACAGAAATGCCTCAAATGAGATACCTGCCACCACACCTCTCCCTTGGAGGTTATACATAGCGTTAAATAGCCAAGAATCTACACTTCCATTCATGGTTTAAAAAAGCAGTGTCTCTGGTCACCTTTTTATTATACTTGGCCTCTGAGTTACAATCTCCTAACCTTCCCCTAAAGCTCCCCAAAGCCAGCCTATCTCCAGTGAGGATGCTGACCCCACATCCCCAGCTACTGCTCCCTCTTTGTTTTCTATGGACAGTCACGCCATCACACTCACTGATTTTCTCAGCTGCATACTTCTCTAGTGGTGTCTATCTGACTGCTGGCCTCTTCTTACCAGCCTTTATACTACTTTCATTGTCCTTGCTGGACATGAGCAGCTGAATAATATTTGTACATCTCACAACTGACTGTAAACTCAGCAAAACTGCTGTGGCCTGAGGCCTCCCGGGACCACTTGAGACCACAAATGCCATCTATTGGTGGTGGGCCAACTGGCTGGCTTCTGCTGATTACTGACAACTCTTCAACTCAAGAGCTTCTGTGTTTTCCTAACCTTCCCACCCACCACAACATATGGGTTTTCTCTCCACAAGTCAAAGGCAGGGCTGGAGATGGGGGAGGGGCACTGATATTACTTACCATGTCAAAGCCAAAGACTGCAAAATGCAGAAGATAAGCGCAAGTCCCTTTTTATGCCACTAAAAAAAAAAAAAAAAAAAAAAAAAAAAAAAAAAAAAAAAAAAAAAAAAAAAAAAAAAAAAAAAAAAAAAAAAAAAAAAAAAAAAAAAAAAAAAAAAAAAAAAAAAAAAAAAAAAAAAAAAAAAAAAAAAAAAAAAAAAAAAAAAAAAAAAAAAAAAAAAAAAAAAAAAAAAAAAAAAAAAAAAAAAAGACATAGTTACTGAAGGTGTGTAACAAGAGATCTAACCCAAAAGGTCACAGAAGACTAAAGTTCACTTACCCAAAAGGCAGAGCACAGGGTAAGTGCAAAACACAACTAGAAAAGGAAACACTAGTTAATGCACTGTGGTTCAAAGCATTTAACCCATCCAATGACTGCATCAGGAAGAGAAATCCAACACAACAATAAAAGCACATGCAGGCTGGAAAAGGAAACCTGTGCTTCTTCTACTTGTAAGTTCATCCTAAAAGTCTGCAAATGAAAGCACCTGTCTGGACCAGTCATTCACTCATCAATCTTAAGTTAGCTGGCCACTAACTCTCCCCTATAGCCTAGCTGTGGAGTAGAAAAGGTGTGTGAGAACACCAGTCACCATGTGATGTCAGCTCCACAGCCAGGAAGGCTGCTATCTGTTTACCTGTCACCTGACAATGCCCTGTGTCCTTTCTTAGAAAGTCTTTCCACAACTGGGTTGTCAGGTCATCTACATCTGAAGCTGGAACAAAATAATGGTCACCCCAGCCACCTCCATACCTTTCTTCAGACTCCTCTATAATCCCTTAATCAGTGTGTCCTAAATACTCTGGGACCTGCACTGCACTCTGAGAGGATACAGATCAATAGCAAACATAGTCATAGCTTTCAAGAACATTTGTAAGAATGAATTAGAGACCCACAAACTAAACTAAACTTAGACGTATGCCAATCAAGTTCAAATCTCACAATACTGAGAATTATGCTCAGAATCTAGAAAATGGGGTCTGGAAAATTTTTGACAGCAACAGGGATAACTGGGTCAAAAAAAGAAAGAGATAGTTTATGTTGATGGGATAGAAATAAAACCTTGCAAGCCAGGTGGTGGTGGTGCATGCCTTCAATCCCAGCACTCAAAAGACAGAGACAGGCAGATCTCTGTGAGTTCAAGGCCAGCCTGGGCTACAGAGTAAGTTCCAAGACATCTAGGGATACACAGAGAAAAACAAAAAAAGAAAGAAAACCTTCCAGCAATACACACACACACACACACACACACACACACACACACACACACACACAGAGAGAGAGAGAGAGAGAGAGTACATGTCTGCAATTTTAGCACTCAGGAGAGTAAAGCAAACAGATAGTAGGTTCAAGGCCAGCCTGGACAACTTATAAAGTCCCATATGCATGAGACCATGTTTAATTCCCAGGATTAAAAAGGAAAAGAAAGGACAGGTTCCCACCTGCCATCTGTCCTTACCAGCACCAGGATTGTGGCAATTAGACGCGTAGGCTCAAACATGCGTTTCAGCTGCTTTACTGGCCCCATGAGGAAAATGGTACTGAGGGACAAACACATACACACACAAGTGCGCCATTAAGGTTGGAAGAGGCCACCAGCCACCTCCCCAAGAGCTACTGTGGTGATAACAGCTCTTGCCAGGCACTGGACTTTTGAGTCTTTTGTGCACTGTGCTCACTTAGGCCATCAAGGACCTATAAAGTAGGAACAAGTAATACATTCATTTTAGAGGGAAAGAAAAGGCCCAAGAGGTTACATAACCAAGGTCACCCAACTAATATAAGAGTAGGGCCCTAAGTGCATGTGGGCCTGACTACAGAGCCACACACACACTACTCTCTCTCTTTAAGGAGTCACTCTGCTTCCTTGACTAGGTACCCACAGAATCAAACCAAGAGCTCAGATTTAAAAAACAAAAATCACGTCTTACAGGTTTAGACTGGTTACATTAAAAAATACAATGCATCTCTTCTTTCATACTCTCCAGGAATTTTAATGACAATAAGAGTAACATCTACAAGAGTAACATGTTACTACTAAATGTCAGGTGTTATATTCAGTATTCATTTAAGCCCTCAACGCTGGGATGGCAGTTACTGTTCCTATTTCACAGATATGAAAGTAAGGGGTTAGCTTACCTACTTGAGATCACATAGCTAGGAATCCAAAGAGCTAGTGTTTGACCCACATCTAGTCTAAAGGCGCACATAGCGTTAATTCATATGGAGAAAACTTGAGGGTTGGCTGGTGGGAGGGATCACCAGTGATCAGATACACACACATCAAGTAGGGGCACCAGGTTTTAGTCATGCTTTTGGATCACACAAAAGTGCTGCCCAAGCAACAGTGGGAGCTCCTTATAGTCTCCACACAATACAAGTGACAGCAGGGGACATTAACTACTCAACATTCAATAAAAGGCAGAGCTTTCTGTTTTGTTGTTTGTTGTTTACAGAATGTCCACCCCTCTTTGAAGTTAAGCTGTTTCTGAGCTCATCTCCAAGCTCAGATTCTTACTAAACAAAATAGGCAGCAGACTAAAGGCACACAAGGATAAAGATTCTGCATAAAGTCAGAACTCCCTAGTAACACCAGGAAGTAACAGTGTGCCCCTCAACTGTTTCCCTCTGCTGTGCTATCAAGTCCATCCCATTAATGACTGCTAAAGAGTCCTTTTAGAGTAAGCAACATACCTGTATAATTATACTCACTCTACATTTAACCCACAATGTGGGCCCAAAACAAACCCACAAAATCTAGTATCTGAGAAGCTTCAAAGGCAACAGTCACTGCTACCTGATATAAATAAATATAAGTGGGATGGAAGGAGTCCCAGAGGAGAAGGTCTCTAGTTCCAGGAAGGATGTGGTAGTCAGCAGTTTCACAGGAGAGGTAACATTAAAGACAGAATTTAACAAATGAGCAAGCTGGGAGATGACAAGTGACAAATGAGGAGCAGAAATGGGCAGGACCACAGACAGGGAAGACAGCACAGAGATGCTGGGAGAGATTCAGAAGCACCAAGCTTGGATTCCACCCACAGAAAAGAGCCTAGAGGGGATAGAAAAGGGTGTGGAGAAACCCAACAGAGTATGATGGAGTAGCTGAGGTAAGGAGGAGATGGACAAAGCTCAGAGCAATCCAGGTACCACCCTGCTAGGAAACTGTCCCTGACCTGCTGTCAGGCCAACCCTCTCAGAGCCACCGCTGCACCTGTCTTTCATAGTCTCTGAGTCCAGCAGAGGTGACAGTGCTTACCCAATGAGTACAAAATCAAATGTGCACGGGGATGAGGAAGAAAGCCAAGTAAGAAAAACAGCAGCAGGGCTGGAAACATGGCTCAGAGGTTAAGAGCACCAGCTGCTCTAGCACAGGACCAAGGTTCAATTCCCAGCACCCACATGGTGACTCACAACTGTACCTCAATCCAGTTCCAGGGGAACTGATGCCCTCTTCTGACCTCCACAGGCACCAGGCACACAGATATACATGCAAGCAAAATGTTCATATATAAAAATACTCTTAAAATGAAACAGACATCACCAACTGAGTTATTATGACTGAGTTAACACAGGAAAACTTGGACTCCTAGATTCTCTCCCCACAGGACTCTGAGCCATTTATAGAAACATGGGAGAGGGAGAGGAAAGGGTAAAGAAAGATGGCTCAGCCAGGTTCCTGGAATCTAATCTGAGAGATCCAGGCCAGCAGATCCCACCGGAGACAGGCCTGGCACTGTATGCACAGGTATGGCTGAAGCATCTGAGTGGGAGGTAAACGCATGTATACATCTATGTATTTGAAGGAGGCAGAATGGTTGACCTCCCCTGAAAAGCACCCATCAGATGCCCTGACACAGGAGCCTGATCCTGAACCCCAGGATGGTCTGGCACTACATAATAAGAAGTTCCCAGTTGCACAGTCACTGGACTGCCTGGTGGCTGTTAGAAGCAGCAGCTGCATCCAGTCTCTGGGGGCAATGAAACCAACAGAGGAAAGTTAGCCTCACTGTGTGCCTCAGGGAAAACATCCTGAGGTTTGGTGCTATAGTTCCCTCACACGTGAAAAAGTAGCGAAACATTTTCTTGCTTTCTCCCAGGGGTGAAAGATAAACTAAGATTTAGGTTGTTTTGAAGTAAGAGGATATGAATATGATATATGTCCAAACCCTTCCTTCTCACCAACTCCTTAAAGATATGACACACCCTTCTCCCTTCCTGAGACAAAATGGATATTTTATCATCTAATACATAGTAAGGTTGGAAAAGGAAAAAAAAAGGTTACCTCCCAATTGATGCCATGTTACCCAGGGTGTAAAACACTGCAAAGAGGGTCAGTCCTTTTCTGGGCACCCACAGCAGAAGAGTACCCTAGGAGGGAAAGCACAGGCCATATGCATGTGAGCACAGTTTTGCAACTCCCACCAGGGCTGCCCTCCCCACCTCCTATCTCCCTTCCCCCATCCAGTCAATTTAATAAAGCATCAAAGAGAAAGGTGGGCAAAAGGAAAAGAACAGAGCAGAGAATTAAGAAGGATGGAAGGAAATCTTACCAGCAGTGAGCAAAGGATTCCTATAGCAAAACATGCGATGAAGCCTTTTATTCTGGTGCCCCAGCTTAAGGACGATGCCTCCACAACCTGCAGTTTCAAAACAATGATTGCTTACATACATGCACATCTACTGAAAATGAAGGAAACTCACCATTTACTTAGAAATGGTCGTAAGGACCAAACAGTGCTTAGAGCTGTGGAGGTGGCTCAGTCGGCAAAGGAAGCAGGAGAGGAGGACAGCAGGTGGACTCTTCCCTATGACTGCTGCCCACCTGCACTTACATAACAAATACATTACCAGGGAGGGAGTCAGCAGATACTGGGGAAGAAAGGGAACATGGATGCTTACATATTCACAGCTAGCCATCACAACCAGCTCTTAGTAGAGCTATGAACTCCCATCCAGACCCGACTTTCCAGCAGCAGCTACAGAACTTTAGTGAATCTCTTGCTTCCAGCACAGGCAGGGAAGCTAACCTTAGCACAAGCCAAAGCCTTACTACAGCCCAGACAGGGCAACAGCCAATGGACCACATTGCCTTAGGGTCCGGCCCTTGTCTCCTCCCATGGCCCAGGCCCTATCTGACAGAGCTCTTATTTCTCGTACCAACTGAAGAAGTTGGTGCAACATTTCCAACACCTCAGAGGGAGAAGGCCCTCCTACAATAAGATGCATCCCTGCTACTTATTGTTACTTACACCATGCTTGCAACAGCCAAATCAGCCACAGTCAGCCAGATCCTAACTCACAAATGACTACCTGTTCATCTTCACTCTACCATTCTTGCACAATTAATGCTTCCTCCAGGTTAAGTCCAAGGGAAGCCAAATTTTCCTGGAAAACTATTAAAATAGAAAAGTTGGAGAGACAAGTCATTGTACCACAGGCCTTTGTAGGCTGTCCTTAAGATGGACACAGGAAGCTGCCAGTGAGCAACCAGACCCAATCATCAAGAGTCACATTAGCACCTACACACCCAAGCACCTCTTACATAGGCAGCACAACCTCACAAAGCAAGTAAGGCTGCCTACTGCACTGTCAGCCAACTGATGGAGGAAGGTGGGTGAACAGGACCACTCCCTCCGCCCGGACTGGCCCTGGCTCAATGACCTGTCTCCAACCTGCCAAACCAGAAGCTGGGAGAGGAGACCAAGAGGCTTTCTAGGTGTGACAAGTGTGGTGCTATAAGGTTTAATCTCCACTGGGGAGAAAGGTATTTAGGCCATCAAAAAAATGGCTCTCTCCCCACTTCCACAGTCACCATGACACTGCAATGCCACACATACAAACATCCTGGCACCTACAGAAACACGGCACGGAGTAGGATCCTGAAGAGAAGGTACATTTTAGATACAGGATGATATGTGTTCTTATATCACAGATAAGTGTAGTGCTCACCCCTCATCAAGGAAACTTCTCTTTGCAACAGATGGAGACCATTACAGAAAACCATACCAATGAAAATGAAGAGCTGTGTCTCAACTGACACATCTCTGACACAACTTCAGCTTCTTTTTTTTTTAAACTTTATTTATTATTTATTTATTTATTTATTTGCCTTGGTGTCTGATTCCCCTGGAACTGGAACTCCAGACAGTTGTTAGCTGCCATGTGGGTGCTGGGAATCGAACCCGGGTCCTCTGGAAGAGCAGACGGTGCTCTTAACCACTGAGCCATCTCTCCAGTCCCCACAACTCCAGCTTCTAAGGCTTAGCGGTCATTGTGGAAGAGGAGGCAGAAAAACTCTAAGGGCCCGGGGAACCGAGAGTTTGCTGTGGGTTTATGTCTCCTAGACAGGTGAGAAGCTACACCCTCAAGTCTCACTAACACAACTGCTGAACAAGGACAACACCCATAGACATGACTGTGGAAGGGGAAGATGGGAGAAGCTGCACAAGGTAGACAACTAAAGAATGCTGAGAGTAGAGGAAGCACTCTTCCCAAAAAGAGCACATCAACTGCTTATCCAGTACCAAATGGTTAGCCCTGAAAACATACACGCAATTAACATTATACAGGATGAGCAGGTGCTATTTATGCTTTTGGCAGCAATAAATAACAATAACAATGAAAAGAACAGCAACAGCAACAAAAGAAAAAGGCCATGAATTTGAAAGAGTGAGGGGGTGGGGTCACACATGAGGGGGGTCACACATGAGGGGGG
>PVIH01009399.1:0-32405 GCA_004025045.1 Sigmodon hispidus | reverse complement strand
AATATGAGGAGGAGGATATGTACCACTGTGTTAGGACCTGACAACTGAGCCCTGTGCCCTGTGTTTCCAAGCAGGAGATACCTGTTCACCTTGAAGAGACTGTTTCAATGTCCCCGGCTCGAAAGTAACCATAGGATGCTGTTGCCAGGCTTTCCTGTGCTCCAAACAATCAAGTGAGACCTCTTCTGACTCAGCCATGTCATCCCCAAGTACAGAACAAAAGGAACAGCTTCCACATTTCCAATCATGCCCGTACCATGCCAAGGTGGAAACAACCAAGCCATGTAAAGAAGAGGGGAGGAACAGAGCAGTGAATGAAGTGCCTGAGTGGTGCCAACATCGGCAGCCATACTCAACAAGTTCAACCTTTCTCTGTTTAGGGGGACAAACTGCAAAGTATCAAAGTTGAACTAGTCTTGGCATTCTGAACATCCAGACTCAGAGCAAAACAGTGAGATTTGTGCCTTTATACACAGTAAAAATCCCTGACGAGAGCTACTCATCCTTGTTAGATAGCAGTGTGTATCCCGCCTGTCATGTGGGAGACAGACAGGAAGATTAGCACTGACTATTTAGGTGGGTGGTGGTGGTAGCGGCAAACACCTTTGATGTCAGCACTGAGGAGGCACAGGCAGGGGGATTTCTGAGTTTGAGGCCTGCTTGGTCTACAGAACAAGTTCTAGGACAGTCAAAGCTACACAGAGAAACCCTGTCTCAAAACCCAAAAACAAAAATAAAATCACTGGCAAGAGAAAGCATTTCTGCCAAAAAGCATGGTTCTGCTTTTTACCTTCAGACACAGGAGTTCAACAAATGTCTCAAGATGAACCTATCTAAATAGTATCTTCTCTTTAGCAGGGAGGGGACAGAGGGTGAGAAGCAAGGATAATTGACTGCCATGTTTTTCACTATATGTCTGTCCTGTCTCTTGGTCAAGGGAGGAGAAGGAAGCTTTTGTTCCACTTCTTCTAAATGGATTCGGTGAAAGGAAAATACTTTTTGACAATTTATGAAAGCAAATTCAGTTGATGGAAAAGCTCTAAGCTGTAGTTTCTGGAAACTCTGCTAGCACAGAGTTTGGTTTTTTTTTTTTTCCCCCCAAAAATCAAAACAGTTAAAACAGTACCTGAACAGCCTCTGTAGGAAATGGAGGGAATCACAAATTGGCTGACTGGCAATCACACACAAAGGTCCCTTTGACTTGGGGATGGAGAAGGCAGAGGGATTCTTGCCAAGCGCCATTGTTCAGGGAGGTGGGACTGGCAACCAGGTGAGAAAGCAATGCTGTTGTATTTCTGCACATTATCATCAGACACACTTCAGACCTTCCTTGTCTCAAGAACCCTTTTCAGAAAACACAAAGCCTATTCTCTCAGAAAGGACTCCACTAAAACTGGGACATAAATGTGTTTATGATGATGGGGTATCAATTAGAAGACTTGTCATAGACTGTAACTAAGAGTCCTGTCAACTTTATAGCTACCTAGGTGGGACAGAAGAAACAAAACATACTTTCAGAGTTGGATTAAAATAAATTATAAAATGTTGTCTAACTTTTCTAGCAATCTCTTTAGGTTATATAACTGAAAAGGTTTGAAGGCAACTTCTTCTAGCTAACCACACAAACAAAAATTTCACCACAGGATCCTCTAATTTTTCCATGCTCAAAACCATGGAAAGTGTGACCACATTAGTTAGTATTTAAAAGGAGGTTGGACCTAGTAAGTTATTACTAAACCAAAACATCCCTGACGAAGAATCCTATTGGCTACAGAATAGTTCCTGGAGTTTAAAACCTGGAAATGCCACAGAATGAAGCACATCAACAGGAATCTTACCAGGAAAGAGGACACTGACAATGTTTTCAAACAAGAGTGAAGGTCACAGTCTTTTAAAAATAGATGTAATATGTACCTGAGCTTAAGAGGCAATAAAAGCCCTTCACTGCTCCCACACGGGCATCCATCATCTGGGGGGAAATCTCTGCATTTGTTTTCAAATGGTGCAACACTATTCACTCCTGAAGGCCCACTCACTGCTACAGATGAACAATGCTGCTGCCCACACTACACCAGAGCCTCCCCTCAGCACCAACTTTGTAGAACAGCTTGTTGACTTTTATCTGGGACTTTCTTGGGCTTCATTTCATATGAAAGTTCACAGGAGGCCAGAAATAAAAAGACAATTTAAAAAAAAACAACATAAAACTACTGATTTTAATTCTAATGATTGTGGAGAGGTTGAAAAAATGCAGGTCCAGAGTCTCCAGCTATCTTTAGATGCCCCCCTCCAACAGTCATATCTTGCCCACCTGTGACTAACAGGAAAAAACATCTTGGAATTTATTAACTTAATAAAACCTAAGCTTCCACACACCAAGGGTTTTGGTGCACCATCAGATAGCCTAGTGGACCTACAGCTTGAGATTCCTTCACGGTGTTGTCACCATCTGCTTAATGTTTCACTGATACATTTAGCAAGTACCTTGATTTATTACTTAGTTCTGTTACCGTAAAAAGTTATCCAACTGTTATGTTGGAGCACTGAATTGGCAGTAATCTGAATCTGTCCTGGAGCCATGGTTGATCGTATTTGACTTCAAAATAAATTCTTATTCCCTTTGAAATGTGGTTGTGTTTTTGCAAAAACTAAACTCAGAACAAAATCAACCACACAAGTGAGAGCAGAACGCTGGGAAACCCACGAGAAACACAGTAAATATTAGTGAGAAACTCAGTTTCCAAGGAGAAAGGGCCATATCATCTCATTCAACACCCTTGTTTCACAGAAGGGGAAATGGGAGCTAAGAATACATGAAATAAACAAACTCCCAAAGCACCTAAAATAAGACATTCTCAGTGGCTCTGAAGCACAGAGCCTTATTAGGAAAGTTTCCGAGACATCAAAGTCCTATTTACAACTGGCAGTCCTGGGAGTGCTTGGGAATCTATAGTCTAGGAATGAACCTGGGAGACTCAGAAATCTGGTAGGTCCCTGTTAACCAGGTTTATAGAATTTTACTACTACTTATGCAGTAGGCATAAGGTCGGGTCTGGAACTCACACCCCACAACCAAAACCAGCTCGCAATTGGGCGGGGGGGGGGGGGGGGGGGGGGGGGGGGGGGGGGGGGAAGAAGGGAAAGGGGCTGGCTGCCCTTCCACCAAGGCCGCCGACTCCAAAGGGAGAGCCCTGACCGACCAGTACAACGGGAGCTGGTGTGGGGGGGGAAATGTGGTCAGGCCCAGGGGCCCAAGAGGGCCTGAAACCCACATTCCCATTCGCATAGATCTGTGGAGTCTTGCTTCAGAGTCCTCATCCTCAGGAGGTCAAGTTGGGAAGAGTTCGGGAGCCACGCCTTCTGCAAAGTACCCGCGCTGCCACCTGTGGCAGTGTCCCAGCTGAGCTCGGCGCTGCGGGCGGAACAAGAGCAGGGCAGCTTTCCAAGAAATCCTGCCTTCCAGGGCTGCGCTCACCTCAGACAGACCGCTGCGGTCCTCGGTGTCCTGGCCGCTCAGCACCTTCTTCAGCTTGTCCATGTCGGGGTCCCCCGACAGCCGCCGCCAGCCTCCTTAGCTCCGCCGACCGCTCTTCCGGGTACACGGCCCCCGCCCCTTCGCCCGCCGCCAACCACAGCGCGCCCCGCCCAGGCACCTGCCCACCTGCCCGCCCAGCATGCCCCGCGCCAGCCACGCCCCCTACGCCAGCTCCTAGAGGTCACCCTGGGCCGGCCTGGAGTGTTGGGTGCTAGTCGGTCTGGAGAGATGCTTAACACCAAACCAACTGCCGGCCGGGGCCTCACGCTGTAGGTCCAGCCCCGAGCACCACCAGGTGCCAGGTCCTGGAAGAACGCAGAGGAGGCCTTGTGCAAACTTACCCACAGATGCTGAAGTCCATCCACTGGTGGTTGTGTATATATCGCCGAAGATCTTAAAAAACAAACAATCCAGGCTAACTAGAACAAAAAAGTGTTCAACAGGCTGTAGCACTGAAAATGCATGTATCAGAGAAAGCAGCAATTCCAACCTAATCACTAGGGGAAATGGCTCAGGAGATACTACTACTTGGACAACGCCTAAGAACAGATGATAAATTGACTGACAGAATCAGAGAGTTTTGTGTTTGATAAATGCTTTACTTCTTCTAATCAGGCTGAAGCATTACTGAGGCTATGTAGCAGAATTCATATAAAATCATAGACTCTTCCAGACTGGACAGAAGTTTGCTCACCTAGAACAATGGTTGCTGAGAAAATCTGGAAAACCTATATTAAGATTAAATTAGCTCAGAAAAACACTGAAACCGAGGTGTAATTCAGTGAGAGACTGGTTGCCTAGCATATGAAAGGTTTTGGGTTCAGTTCCCAGCACTGTCCCTGATTCCCCAAAAGGGAAAGGAGGCCACAGAGAGAACTTAAAAGAAACACCCACTAAAGATTACTCACACCTCCTCATACTCCTCCAGCACTTGCTGGAGAGTAAAACTGCTAACAAGAAATTAGGCCTGTTAGAAATGACTAATAACTAAGCTAAAAGTTATTCACAGAACCCCATACACATCAGTCAGGGCACTCCTGCTTCACCTCCTCATGACCTCTTCCTTGTGAGGATGCTTTCCAGCATGCCTTTTTACTTGTGCAAAGACATAAGGTAGACCTTTAAGATCCATTGCTACTGCTTTTGCTGGGATGCCCTTACCTGTTCTCCAGTGAAGTGTTTACACATCAAACATCAGAACACAGTGCAAAGTCTAACCGCTGGACTCTGGAGGATCTGGGAACTGCAACTCTAGCTCTGTCATTTGCCACCTCTGTGGCCTTGAATCAGTAACTTTTGAGCCTGTCTGATCCCCAGCTGTTTACTTGGGTAATGTAAAGTGAGCATAATGAGTTCTGAAAGTGACTACAGCAAGTAAGCATGACTAGACAGGTCTGAAGTGGAGGTGACTTGGCATTTAGTAGAAGCTGTCCTAATTCTACCAACTCTGAAGCCTTTCTAAGCCACCCCACACTGGCATGGGCAGCTCTTCTTTCCTCTATGCTCCAAGTAGCACTTTTAAACACATCTATATCCCTGGCTCACAATATTATCACACTGTCTGTGTCCTCTACATTGTGAGATCATCACAAATAACATCTGGGAAACAGGGTGCTTATAAATACTTATTGAGTAAATAAATGAATGAAAACCTTATTTTATCTCCTGCAGCCCTAAAAATTAACAGCCAGCAAATAGAACAGCACTTCAGAGGACTATGACAAGCCAACAGGCAAGACTTCTTTGTGTTAGCTGAGTGAAAAGCACAGACCACTCTCCTTTCCCATCTCTATTTGCTGTATTCACTGAAACAGAAGTTTGATTAGAAAAACCATCTCGTTAAGCTCACTCCATGGCCTAGGATCAGCAGTGCCCTTAGAGCAGGGCAGGACAGGGTTCCACTCTCTGGCAATGCTTTAGGAGACTTGCAAATTGCAAACACATACACACAAATATTTTAATGGATTCATGAACTCATCTCTTACTTGAGATCACACATTCAAGCCCCTCACATCATACAACTGTCTATGAAAAACTGACCCCCCCCAAAAAAAAATGGGATGGAGAGATGGCTGAGCAGTTAAGAGTACTGACTGTTCTTCCAGAGGACCTGAGTTGGATTCCCAGCATCCCCATGGCAGCTAACAACTGTCTGTAATTCCAAGACCTGACACCCTTACACAGTTATACATGCAGGCAAAACACCAATTCACATAAAGTAAAGATAAATATTAAAAAAAAAGAAAGAAAGAAAGAAAAACTGGCCCCAACAAGCAATTCTTCACAATTCCTATCTTAGATCCGTGAGACAAAAGGCAGCTCCATCTCAGTGCATGGGACTGCTGCTTAGGTAAAAGATAGGTCCCTCCTCTCAAATGTCTTGAATGCGGTAAACTTTTTTTTAAGTTTTATTTATTTATCATATATACAGTATACAGAAGAGGGTACTAGATGTCTTCATAGATGGTTCTGAGCCACCATGTGTTGCTGGGAATTGAACTCAGGTCCTCTGGAAGAACAGTCAGTGTGCTTAACCTCTGAGCCATCTCTCCAGCCCTCTTGCAAAGCAGTATTGTACTTCCCAGTAGGGCTGAGCATTTGTTCCCTTGTCTTCTCATCACACTGACATTTAAAGTTCCAGAAGTACACTCAGATTCGAGCAGTAGCCACAACAGTTCACACAAAGGTTAAGGGATATTTGATTTTTGTGACATGGTTCTTAGAAGTGTATACATTGTAGGCTTAGAAATAACTCACAAGACTCAAGACAGATTCCAAAGCATTGAACACCAGACCAAATCACTAAAAGCATCCGTGTTAAATAGCTAACAAAATTACTGTTTTAAAAAGTCAAAAACTTGAGACTGGAGAGATGACTAAGCAGTTAAGAGCATTGGCTGCTCTTCCAGAGGTCCTGGGTTCAATTCCTGGCAACCACATGGTGGCTCACAACCATCTGTAATAAGATTTGGTGCTCTCTTCTGGCCTGCAGGTATTCATGCAGGCAGAACACTATATATGTAATAAATAAATCTTAATAAATAAATACATCTTCTTTTAAAAAAATCAAAACTTTCAGTTTGCATATCATGTGTTAAATATGCTATATTTCTTACCTTTATCTTCCACAGAGAGCTTGTAATATGATAGAAAAGTTTCTTAAAATATAAAAAATTATTTTGAAATGGAATTCATCACTATGTATTAATGGTAATATATTCTAAAATTGTATTGATATTGATTGAATTCAACTATCTTGATATCTTGCCAATTTTTGATCATATAAAAGCCATCACTTTATGCATTTTTGTTGATGGTGGAAGATGAAACATAATTTAATAATTATATAGATAGTTACTTTTAAAATTTTTAAATACTTAAAGATGACATATGGGTTTCCAGGCCCTGAAAATCTTAGGGCTATGATTCACTGTAAGTGACCCAGGCAAAGGACACCAAATTATCTCAGAGGAAACACAAATCTGTTTGAGATATTAAAAAGACAAGAAAACTTTCTGTTTCAAAACAAGGACAAGCTTCCTGTCAATGTATGTGTGCACAGTCTTTGTGTTCACACCCTGACAAGAACCTGCAGCAGATGCCAACCCAGTAGCCCAGGCAGCTGCCCAACAACAAAGTTTGAAAGACAGAATTCTAGCCTGAAGCGAGAGGAAGAAATGCCCTGCAAGCTACAGGATTGGCACACACAGCTCTTAGACCAGATTAGCCTTCAAACTGCAAACATCTTTCCCTGGGAGGCCACTCCAGCTTCAAACAGCTTCTCTGTTCCCTAACTGTCTCATCTCATATGGCCATTTATCTGTGCATTTTTGAAGCACTACTATACACTACACAGTACATAGTTGGCACAAATGTAGAACTAAGCATAATCCCTAGGTGGAGAGGAAGCAGTTAGAGCCAGTTGCAGAGCCTGCTTTAAAGGAGACAAACCTGAGTGGGAGCGTTTACATTAGAGCCCATACATAGTACCACTTGAACCATTATTCGGTTATCCATTAGTCTAGGAGAATCCTACATAAATGTCTTAAAACTGACCTTCTACCCCGCTGTTGACAGGCTTGCTGATTCATGCTTTATTTTGGTCTATTATTCACTTGAAAAACACTTAAGCGCTATGTGCTGTTAAGGAAATATGCAGTTCCTGCTCTCAAAGTAGATAAAGTTACAAATGGCAGTCTGTGATGAGATTTTTGACCATTTCAGGGAAATGAGGAAAGAACAAAACAGTATCAACATGAAAAAACATAGATGCTTAGACAATATCTAATGCACAGCATATAACCGTGTGTATAATTGGATGTACTGGTATACACATTTCTTGGGAGTAGTCTTTCGATCACTGATGCTTTTCTAACATGATGCTAAAGAAAGTGGGTACTTACCAAGACCCAATATTGGTATTCTTCCTCAATTCTGTAGTCTCAGTGCCTCAACAGGGAGTTTTATGTGAATTACAGAGACAATAGTCACAAAAAGTCAAGATATCAGTTGTGCTAGTGGGAAACCATGTATATAAAAATAAAAGTATCTGAGAACCACTGCTCTTATGAAACCACCTTCTAAATTTTTAAATACTAAAACAAAAACTTATAACAACACAAAGACAAAGAAAAACAAACAAAAACCAAAACAACAAACAAACAAAAAAAACAAAACAAAAAACTTATAACCCTGCTTTGTCAGTGGTGGTACTGTTTGCATTCATTAAAAATTGCCCTAAACTGATGGGTTCCCAGACCTTCTGTGCCTTTGTTTCTTCTTCGACAAATAGAGAGGATGGCCTCTTCAGAACTCTTCAGAGCAAACGCATCAGGCTCATTCTTAGGCAGATGACACCACAGGTTAGTTTCTTTTGCTTTAAATGGCACTGCCGTAACAAAAGATTACATGTTATGCCCATTTATGAGAATATCCAAAATAGGCAAATCCATGAAAACAGAGAATGGATCAGTGGCTGGAATGGAGGGAGTGATAATAAGTGACTAATGGGATGACCAAAATGTTAAATTAAATTAAACAGTGACAATGGTTGTTTGCATGACTACTAAGAATCACTAAATCATATACTTTTATTGTGAGGAAGGTCACTGCTACTATAATAGAGCCATTATTGTTTTGGAGTTGTGTGTGTTCATGGATGTGTGTGTGTGTGTGTGTGTGTGTGTGTGTGTGTGTGTGTGTGTGTGTGTGAATGGCAGTAGTCAGGTGCCTTACCCCTCTCTACCTTATTTTTCAAGACAAGGTCTCACTGAACCTGGACCTCACTGATTGAGCTACACTGACTAGCCCAAAAGCCCTAGGAAATCCCCCTGCCTGAGTTTGAGGCCAGGCTGGACTACAGGAGATTAATTCCGTCCAAAGGAGAAATGGACAAGCAGTGGTGGCTCTCACCTTTAATCCTAGCACTTAGGATCCCATGCCTCTGTTCCCAGTACTTGGGAAGTACCTGCCTTTAATCCCAGCACCAGAAAGGCTGAAATAGGAAGTGATGTGGCTGGGTAAAGAAAGGAATATAAGGCAGGAGGAGACAGGAGTTCAGCTCTTCTCTCCCCCCATTCAGTCTGAGGATTCATGAGACAGTACCACCCTCTTCTGGAAGTTGGAGAAGTGACAAGTGGCTGTGGCTCTGTTCCTCTGTCTCTCTGATCTCTTAGATTTGCCCCAATATCTGGCTCCTGGTTTATATTATAAAATCAATTAGGATTTGTTCAACAGCCACATTTCCCCAAACCATGAGTAACAAGAGTCTATTCTTTTCTTTCCCTAAATGTGTCCATGTCTGAACTGAAAAAATACCAGGGTCTCAATTCATCTACAGAAAATTTTACAGCAAACCCTGATTATCTTAAGATTATCCTCCCAGCATCCCCCACCCACAGCTAGCAGGGTGGATGTAGCTAAGGACAGCTATGAATTCAACCGAACTCAAAATTGTAAACATTTGTGATTTGACAATAACTCATGTCCAGAGTTACTGGACATAGTTCTAGAGCATGAACTCTATAGATCATAATGTTCTGCCTCAGTGTCAAGAGATAGGACATGCTTGTAGATGGAATACTTCCCTCTGGGTCTCCACTGCTTCTTTCTAATGTCTAACTCACTTCCCTGAACTAAAAAACAAAACAAAAAACTTATAACCCTGCTTTGTCAGTGGTGGTATTGTTTGCAATCATTAAAAATTGCCCTAAACTGAGTAATACTTTCTAAGCACACAAGGAGGAAGTATGGGTACCACTGCTGAGACCCCAGCCATGTGGTTGTGCCAGTGAGACGGGGAAAGGGATGATAGCCTCTGAAATAAAAATGTTGTTTGTGTACAGGAAAGAGGGTTTAAAGGCTTTAAGATGAGTCCAGGTGCAGTGGCAGAGGCAGATGGATCTCTGTGAGTTCTAACCAACTCTCTATCTGCATACAGAGTTCCAGCCAGGTCTACACAGAAATATCCTGTCTCAAAAAAAAAGAGGAGTGAGAGATGAAGAGGAAGAGAAGGAGAAGAAAAAGAAAAGAGTGTCAGAAAAAGGTTAAATACCCATGTCTGGGTCTCTGGGTTCCTGAGGCTCCAGGGTCCTGTCCTAAGGAGCTTCCAAGCTATCTGCCTGATGGAGCTCCACTGCCCACTGTTCTTTCTACCCTATTTCAAACTAGGTTAGCCAAACTTGGGCTTTCTTTCTGACTGTGCCACACCATGTCCTGAAAGATTCTGGAAACTCTTAAGCTGACTAAGTTGTTGCTCTACTTATAATCTCACCATAGTTGGGCCTGGTGGTGCAAACTGACAATCCCAGAACACAGAAGGCTGAGGCAAGAGGATTGAAAGTTCCTGACCAGTCTCTGCTACAGGGAGATCTTGTCAAACCAACCAACCAAAAATGGACCTGGGAAGACAGAGACTCAGCTGTTAAAGCATTTACCGCACAAGCCTGAGGTTAGCGAGCTCCAGGCTCAGTGAGAAACCCTGATTCCCTCAGAAAATAAGGTGAGGAGCAAACACCCAATGTCAACCTCCACACACATGTGTGCACAGTAGAACACACCATGTACATATACATACACCATGTGCACTAAATAAATAAACTCTCTTATAGTGTGGCAAACTAAAAATGGCCCCCAAAGATGTCTATGTCCTAACCCCTGAAAGATGTGAATATTGCTGTAGATGGCTAAAAAAGAATCATGGCCACATAAGTGTTTCAACTAAGCAAAACTAGAGATCAGTCTCGTATTTAGCTCAATGCCAGAGGCAGTGGGGGGGGGGGTAGGACACGGCAACAAAGGTGGAGGCCGAGCGCACAGTCACAAGCCAAGGAATGCCAGCACCCACTAGAAGCTGGAAGAGGCGAGGAAAGGGTTCTCTCTGAGAGTCAAAAACGGAGTACAACCCTGCAGACAACTTGTTCTGTCCTGACTCTGGCCCTACACGGTGAGAGAGTAAGTTTCTGTGATTATAAAGCACTACTCATAGGATTATTTGTTAGCATATAATTTCCCTACAAGATAAAAATCCCTGCCAGCGTCTCGGCCACCTTGACCTTACTCTGTGTGCTCCTCTATGAGCCCCACAGGACTGGCAGCAGAACCCAGTGTTCCTTATGGTGTCTTTCTAGAAAACACCTGTTCTTGCTGTCCTTGTTCCTTCTCTTCCTTCCTTTTAATCACCTTAATTCTTACCAGCACCATGACACTTGGCACAGTATGCCCCACTACTCACATGTCACCCTTCCATTTAAGTTAGAATCCTTTCAGGACATAGTTTTTATCTGCATCCCCAGCACCAAGCACAGTGCCTGGAACACGAGGCAGATGTTGAGTACCAGCCTCTTCCAGTTGCTGCTCAGATGCCTCGTCACCATTCTCCTTGAAGCACATTATACAACACAGATGCAAACCAAGCTGATGGTTCTGTGTCTTCGCAGCTCTGTGTTGCCATGCCGGACAGCCAGGAAGCTTAAGCTGAAAATTCTGTGGGTACCTGGTTAAATTTCACTTTCCCTTAAACAAGAGCTTAAGCAAAACACATTGCTTACAGGGTCTCTTAAGACTGTGCAGCCAGGTGGTGGTGGCGGCACATGCCTTTAATCCCAGCACTCTGGTGACAGGCAAGTGTATCTCTGAGTTCAAGTCCAGCCTGGTCTACAGAGTAAGTTCCAGGACAGCCTAGGCTACACACACACAAAAAAAAAACCCTTGTCTTAAAGAAAAAAAAACATATATATATATATATATACACACACACATATATGTATACATACACATATATATGTGTATATATAGTTGTATATATATGTGTGTATATATATATATATGTTCATGTCTTTTCTTAATTCTGTCACATGAAGTAGAAAGGGGCCTCTGACTGAACAATCAGAACAGCGATTATTTTTCATTCTATTTTGGTGCCACAGACCCTGTAAAAGCATTTTATTCAGTATCTTTCCATATACAGAAAAGTTGCCTCCAATTCCAAGGGCAGGGTGTGCACAATCAGTCACTAATACACACTGCTGGTGGAAGGCACCAAACCCATGAGAAAACTTGCAGATACTCACTGGCTGTCTCCCAAAGTCCTGGATTGGCCTTAGTGGTAGAGGCATGATCATTTAGATAGAAAAAGAAGGGGAAGATAACTATGACTGTTAGATATTCTCATCGCTTTTAAACTAGAGGTAGCATTGCCTTCCTAAGGCAATGCCAAGGTCTTGTAACAGGGCAACTGTATGGACAGGTATAAAATAATAAAGCTAAGTTCAGAAATGCCCAGACCTGGGAAGTTTAAGAACAGGCTTTTCCAATTAGCATTGCAAGGAAACTGCTTAACAATATATGAACTTTTAAAAAAAATATTTATTTATTATGCATACAGTATACTGCAGGCCAGAAGAGGGCACCAAATCTCATTACAGATGGTTGTGAGCCACCACGTGGTTGCTGGGCCTCTGGAAGAGCAGCCAGTGCTCTTAACCTCTGAGCCATCTCTTCAACCCCAATAGATGAACTTATAGGGTTTGTAACAAGCAAGGGCTGCTAGTGCCCATCTGATCTTTCACATCTATACTTGTCTCCTCCTGTGTTGTGAGGTGGACAGTCTGGAATGGGGACAGACTCTCTCTTCCAGATGTGCAGCACAGGCATGCGTGCATGCGATGTGTAGATAGGTAATGGACATTTCAAAAAGCAGAACCCACTCTGGATCCCCACCCCATCTAAGGACAGGAGACAACAACATAAGTGGCTTCATCCTGTGGTGAAGCAAATTTTGAGTGTGTTCCAGCATCTCAGAAGACTGGCAAGATTAAGCCCCACTTGACCACAACAGGGACCTACTCACTCATCACACATATGGTTTTTCTCCTTTATTTCTCCTTCTCTACTCTCGACTGTCCTTCACCTTTCAAATTACCAGCCTCCTCATGCTTTTCTGAGTTGGGATTTGGTCTGAGATACTCAATGCCCATGCCATAATACCCGCAGAGCCCTGTCACTGTAAGACTAGCCCAGCCTTAAAACTCACCTGGACCAAAACAAAGTTCCCAATAGTTTTCCTCAAAAAGGTACCAGAGTAGGCTAATTACTCACAAGTACCACTTGACCTCCTAAGCTGTATGGCAAATGCAGCCTCATGTTTAGCTTATGTGCATACCCATAAGAAAGATGTCACAGACAGAAGTTAGGTGTGTTGGAAAAGAAATGAACCAGGGTCACAATGTCTTCTGGCCATGATGGAACTCCTAAACTCATTGTAGTTGTAGCTACCTGCACACATCAAACCAGGTAATATTCTAGCATGAAGGTGGGAAAGACTCACAACTTCCTACCCCTTAGAGGAGGGAGGAGCCGTTGACCACTGATGGCTGCTAGAGGGGGAAGCAGTTTTAAAGGTATGGCCCTGGCAGACCAACCATACTCCAGTAGATGCTCCCACACTAATATAGGCAATACTAACTGTTCCAAACAAGTTTAAGAAAAAAAAAAAAAGTCATAAAATTGGAGAGAAGTGAGTCTAAGGGGACATTAGGTAGGGAGTGGATATGATAAAAACACATTGTATACAAGTGTGATATTCTCAAGCAATAGCAAATGAAAAAAAATTCAGTAAAAAGCAACAGTATATATCTAGTTTCTAGAATAAGCACTATGAAATTACTTTTGCTATTCCTGCATTTTACAACTGTGAGAAAAGCTCCAACATGCCTTTTACATTAGTAACGGTGACTGCTCCATTGAGTACCCTCCTTCTCAAGTCACCAAAATGATCACTAGGTGCTCCCATGGCTATGAGTGCTCCCAAAGCCCTAGCTAGCCGCCCTGGGAACTGAACCTTTGCCCTTATGCATATTCATATTCAACCACAGCAGCATCCCCAGCTCTTACTTTTCTTCAGAAATGGTCTTACCATGTAGTTCAAACGGTTTCTGAAGAACTCTGCATATCGTGTTGGTCTTAAGCTAATGATCCTCCTGTCTCAGCCTCCTAGAAGCTAGTTATAGGCCACAATTCCCAGAAGCCTCACTTGTTCTAAAGTACCCCTTCTGAACTTCAAGGATCCCCAAATGCCTACTCCATTCAGAGATCTGCATTCACACTCATTATTCCTTTATTATACATTCATTTCTTTGTTACCTAGTGATTACTAGGCTCTCAGTGGAGATAGGAAAGGTTTCTCTTTGACCTTGGCAAGCCTGCCTTAGTCTTTGTATCTGGTTTTTGGGGTGTGGCTTTCTCAACAACCCTCATCTGCAATAACCAGAAAACTCTACCTTAAATCAATGGTCTCATGTGAGGGAGCATTCCATGCATCCCACCACTAGTCTTCTAGTGCTACAAGGAGGGAACCCTGGTCCACACTGTATCTCAGTCCCTACATCCAGGCCAGCCAACTTTGGTTTCTATCCTTTCTTTGGTAGGAACCTCCACTCCTCTCCCAGGGGAAGCAGGTCTTGTCAGATGTAAGAAGGGTGCAAACCAGTCTGCAGCTTCCCCCACAGCACCCTATGACATTCATATCCTGCACATGGGTAGGCAAGGGCTTGGATCTGTCCTATTACTTCCTGTATGCCCCAAGCCTTACCAGGTCTTGCAGTTGATCGACCCTGCTCCTTCCCAGGTATAGGCCTTTAGCTCCAAGAGGTACATCCTTAACTGAAGAAGTTAATAAGTGCCACCTACCCCAAAGACACACACACTAGTCCATGCAAAGCCTTTAAGAATTTGGAAAATGACCTACACAGCAAACTAAAGTCAACTAAGGAATGCTGAAAGTGGGTGAAAATGGTCCCCAGGGAGAGCACCTCCATCGGTCATCCAACGCCAAATGGTCAGCCCCAAAACATACATACAAGTATTATACCTGAGTAAGTTGTACTTACATATTTAGGGGGCGCATGCATGTACCCCAACCACAAATATGTAACAATGAAAAAAGAGAACATAAATTTGAACAAAGAGTGAAGAGGGGTATATGGAGGGCTTGAGAGGGAGGAAGGTAATGGGATATGATGTAATTATAATCTTAAAAAAATAAAAGATGAGCTGGGTGGTGGTGGCACACACATTTAATCCCTGCCTCTGGACATAGAGGCAGGCGGCCAGCCTGGTCTATAAACTGAGTTCCAGTTTTACCACACAGAGAAACTTTGTCTTGGAAAAAAGCAGCAGTAACAACAAAAACCAAATAAGTAAATAAAACATAATTTAAAAGGAGGAATTTGTATGTCTGCTAATGTTGTTTTGATGCTTGTGGCAATGGTGGCTGCCTTTCTCTTGTGTTCTAAAGAAGAGATCTCTGTGTCCTCCATTTCTCCTTGGGGCTTCCATTCCTTGGGATTGTTTGTCTTATAATCTTACCTTTAAGATATTCAACAAAAGTGGTAATTTTATAGGTGGCCCAATCTGAAGGCCCCTGACACTTTCTTTTAAAGCAGAACTAGCTACTAAAGTTGACCCTATTATCCTCATTATTATTTCCATCATATTACATTTTCTAAAACCTATAGTTATTTTGTATTCTCTGCTAGACTTTAGCCCCAAGAAAAAAGTTCTTTCTTGGTTCTCATAGGAGATCTGGTTCATATTCACATAAATACCAAAATATAAAGTAAGCCACCAAATCCTCTCATATACTTTAAATCACCTCTAGATAATTGGTAATATCTGATAAAATTAATGCCTCATAAAGGGCTGTTAAACTGTCAGGGAATGATGGCAAGAAAAGTCTGTGCATGGTGTAGTGTGATTATGCTGGTAATGTAAGTATTTGTCCTGCCTATGGGTTTAATAAAAAGCTGATTGGCCAAAGGCAAACAGGAAGTGTGGGCGGAGCTACCAGGCTAAAAAAGCTCAGGAACATGTCAGAGCAGACACAGAGACCAGAGGCCAGAGAGCCACCACAGACATAATGAGGAGACCGCAGCAGACACAGAGGAAAAAGCTGAAATGCTGCTATGAGAAAAGGTACTGAGCCGCGCGGCTGAACAAGATTGGTTGAGTTGAGATGAAGGAGCTAGCAAATTATACGTCTGAGCCCTAGGTCAATCAGCATAAAAATAACACAAGCGTCTGTGTGATTATTTGAGGCTAAGCAGGGCCGAGAGTGAGACTAAACCTCTGGGCTAGACGGGCAAGTCCAGCCCAGGAATCATTTACAAAAGCATGGTCAGTACAAATAAAATATTTTCCCAATGTTTTGATGAGTAGCTAGTTGAAGCCACATGTTAACATCCATAGAGGACCAACCGTGTTGTATCTCTTCATATGTGTATTCCCTGTATCACATCAGACAATGCAGTACTCAAAATTGAATGGGATGCTACACATGGCACATATGTATATTTTCTGACGAAGAATGTCCACAGAATATAAGGAGTAGAGAGAGAAGAAGCGTAAGAGCTCAGAGGTAGGGGATAATGTTCATGACTACCTACCAATTTCCATTTGTAATCTGCATGGGAAAATGTATCTGTAATATTGGTAAGGTTCAAAACCTAAGGAATGAATGAAAAAGATAGATCGTAAGCCACTCTTTAAGCACTAGGAAAGCTAAAATAAAGAGCAAAATATGGATCCATAGTTTCTTATTTATTTTCCTCTTACAAAAGACACTTGAACAAATAAATATAAAATGGTACATGTCATATTTAGAAATGGCCAACGACACATTTTCTTAGTATTACTCACTGAAGTATACTAATAAAATCTTCAGAAGCACTCATCTTTCCCACTACCCACTTTATTTGTTTAAAAAAAAGTCAATTCTTTTAATTCTCCACAATTTTTAACAATGAATTATCAAAATAAGTAATCTAACACTACTCAAAGACATTTAAATAAAGTCTTAAAAATACATGTATGTACAAACACACACAATATGATGTTGCCCAGAAACTCGAATGAATAATACAAGATTAATTTCCTAGGTGACAAGTCACAACTCTCCAGAAGTGCGACTAAAAACCAAAAGCCAATACAGTACATCAACATGCAGTCAAAATCCTATGAAAGTCACAAGGCATTGGGACTCAGTGATGGAATTTACAATTCAGTTTCTTCACAGTAGAAGATGATGCTTCATGATGGATGCAGATCATGTTCCCCTCCTGAGACACACACATATCACTGCTGCTGAGGTCACAATCTGTGATAATTTAGCTCCAGAGCAGGTTTCTCCAGTAGGAATTTGAAGACAGACAGTATAAATGGGAGTTGAGTGGAACCTGCCTGCAACCATCAGTTATTTTCCTTTAAGGCTACAGAAAATCTGAGCATAAACAAGGAAATTAATTCTCATAATAAAAATATCCCTACAAATAGCCAAAATGTCCAGTCAGGTTCCACAGGGAGAGTATGCTGTATCACCTTCTATTCCGAGGGTGTACTCTGTGAGTCTGCAGGGTTCGGATCAATTCTTTCTGGAAATAGTAGCTTCTCACAAACTGCCTCCTTGATTGGTAAATATTGTGATATTTCATTAGGTTCCGTGAAGAGGGAAGGTGGAACATGCTAGGGAAAACATAAAACCTTCTTAGTATGTATTAACTGGCCTGGGCAACTTCTGAGACCTTCTAGTTCAATCATTCACAAAAAATGCCAATTTTAAAATCGGGGAAACCACATACATAAAGAGCATCACTAAGTGCTCCCCCAAATAACAGTTATCTGTCATCATTACTGACTCATTCAACTATGCTGCTGAATAATCTTTACAAGAATTTTTTTTTGGGGGGGGAGGGGGTGTATCATGTAATCACAGTGCTATCATAAATGGTGAAAGAATTTCACATACACTTTGACTAAATCCAAATCCCTCCCTGGTTTCTGTTTCCTGAGTGACTTGAAAAGCAAGTCTTGAGTTAGAGCCCAGTTCATATTCTATGACAAAAACTGAGTATTCTAACCCAAGTATATGCTATATTCAGACAGAAGTAAGTACTATTGGAAAAAGAATACTAAGCATTAAGAAAGGTACTATCTTCTAAACCACCACTCACTACAAAATCCTAGTGGCTTAAGAAAGGGCTTTACAATTCCAGGCAAGCAAAACATACAGGAAAATTAAGCCAGGCCAGGGTACAGAATGACTACAGGTTTTGGAAGAAAAGACAATGTGTAAAAATATATACATACAAATAGCACACAGACTGAGCGGTTATTTATGTATTTAAGAAACACACACATAACAACACTGATTAAAAAAAAAAAAAGACCATGAATTTGAAAGAAGAGTAAGAGGCGGGGAGGTACATGAAAAAACAGAGTATAATCTCAAAACATGAAAACATTATTTTAAAAAAATTTCTAGAGTGGCAAGGTGCTAAGTCAGAGGAATATCCAGCAGCACCAGCTACAGCTACAGGACTATGATCACAGCATCCCTGGGCCTCAGTTCTTTTTTTCTTTTTCTTCAAAACAAACAAACAGTGGAAACTAGATGAATGACAGCTAATACACCCAACAACTGCAGCTGCCCTGGTGCTTAAGACAGGCTCAGAAGAGATGCACTCACCAGACTGACTCCACAGAGCTCTGAGGATGCACACATTTACAGTAAATTTAGATTAATGGGATTAGTGGGATACCAGATTTAAAATAAATCATTAAAATTCAAATATTTACCATTAGATTAGCAATTTTGCTTTCTCGTGATGTATATTCTCGTAACATGTAGGTCTTGTCAGCCTATGTTTAAAAATAAAAAAATTACAATATATTTTTATATTGATTTTACAAAACCCTTTCTATAAAGCAGACTGTCTACATCTTAGAGCAGGTTTATAAGGGAAGCATTTGGGCTGATAAAATATTTGGCTCTACATTGAGAAATGTTTTTAATTATCAGCAAGAATTCTGAAATATTATTTTCTATCTCTATAAACACAGTAACTTCAGAAATAATTCCAGATACATACAAGTTAAAAGACTTGATTATTACCATGTTAACATACACTCAAACAAACTCGCATGCACATACATGCACAGAATTGATGAGATATATCTATGTACAATAAAAATACAGAAATATTTACAAGATTCAAGTCTTAAATAAAATCTTTTTCTTAAACTATATTTCCACTGGCTCCTTTTGTTTAAAAAAAAAAAAATCCTACAAACATTTCACCAAATTCCTTACTTCACTGAAGGTAGACCCCTATGAGTTCAAAGCCAGTCTGATCTTCATAGAAAGTTCCAGAGCCAAAAATTATAGTGAAAAACCCTGACTGAAAAAATGAGGCTGGGCTGGAGAGATGGCTCAGCGGTTAAGAGCACTGACTGTTCTTCTGGAGGACCTGAGTTGGATTCCAACATCCACATAGCAGCTAACTGTCTGTAATCCCAAGATCTGACACCTTACACAGTTATACATGCAGGCAAAACACCAATTCACATAAAATAAAAATAAACATTTTTTAAAAATGAGACACCAAAACAAACTAAGTTATACAGCTGGCAGTGTGTCAAGAGAACTCTGCTAGGCAGCTAGGTATGGTAGGTAGCACATGGCTGTATCTGCAGTACTTGGAAGTCTGAGGCAGAAGAGCCCCAGAAGCCTAAAGTCAGCCTGAGCTGTACAGTCAAACACTGGGTGGTCTAGGGGAAGCCAAGCCTGCTGGTATATATTCATAACCCCAGCATCTTGAGGGTGGTGATGACTTTAATCCCAGAATTTGGGAAGCAGAGGCAGGCAGAACTCAAGTTTGAGGTCAGCCTGGTCTACAGTGAGTCCCAAGACAGCCACGCCTCAAAAAGCCAAAATAAATAAGCTAAAATAAAATAGAAATCCATCCTTTTGTACTCAGTTTTCCCCTATTTAAGACTTTTACAGTTAGGTTAAAGACCTGCACTTTGACAAGCATGGTGGTGAATACCTTCAGTCTCAGCACTAGAAAGGCAGAGGCAGGGAGATGTCTCTGAGTTTGAGGGCAGCCTGTTCTAAATAGCAGTAAGTTCTTGGACAGCCAGGGATGTAGAATGAGATCCTGTCTCACAAAAAAAAAAAAAAGAATCTAAGAATGAATTGAAAATTTATTATAATTTGCTTTTAAAATGTCTTAATGTAGAAAACCTACAAAATTATATTCCTTTAAGGTTTCAATCTTTAATATTAGTAAGAAACAAAAAAATGAATGCTCACTATAAAAAAAATCAACAATATAAAAGTATAAATAAGAAAAATATCAATCATAGCTCCTTCTGATAACACAGCCTTTCCCATTTCAAAGCCTCTACACAAAATCTTAAATAAGTTCACACTCAACTTTAAAAATTCATTGAGATTTAATATTTTACCATTAATGTTGATGAACATTTATTTTTCTGCTACCAATGTATGGATATAAATAGTTTAATCAGATTTATTAAGATCTTTCATGATATATAAACAACACTACTCTGAATGTTCAAGTACATACAACTCTGTTCAAGTATATGATGAATATTCATAAGTTGCTGTGTAACAATTTTTTTACAGACCTTGAAAAAACAATATTCAATTTCATTTGGAATAAAAGGAAAGCCAGGATTGCCAAAAACAATTTTTCTCAACAAAAAAACCTCAGGAGGCATCACCATCCCCAACTTCAAGTTATACTCTAGAGCTACAGTAATAAAAACAGTCTGCTGCTGGCATAAAAACAGACCTGTGGATCAAAGGAATTGAACTGAAGACCACAACATTAACACACACATTTATGAACACCTGATTTTTGACAAAGAGGTCAAAAATATTCAATGGAAAAAAGATAGTATCTTCAACAAATGGTGTTGGCATAACTGGTTGGTAGTGTGTAGAAAATGCAAATATATCCAAACCTATCACTCTGCACAAAACTCAAATCCAAGTGAATCAAAGACCTCAACAACAAACCCAGCTACACTGAACTTATATAGAAAAGAAAGTGGGAAATACCTTCCATCACATTGGCACAGGTGACCACTTTCTAAATATAATACCAGTAGCGCAGACATTAAGAACAACAATCAATAAGTGGGACCTCCTGAAACTGAGAAGTTTCTGTAAAGCCAAGGCCACAGTCAACAAAACAAAACAACAGCCTACAGAATGGGAAAAGATTTTTACCAACCCTACAAGTGATAGAGGATTGATCTCTAAAATATATAAAGAACTCAAGAATCTAGAGCCCAAAACCTTGAATAACCCAATCAAAAAATGGGGTTCAGATCTAAAAAGGGAATTCTCAGCAGAAGAATTACAAATGGTTGAAAGGCACTTGAAAAAGTGCTCAACATCTTTAGCCATCAGAGAAATGCAAATCAAAACAACTTTGAGATACCACCTGACACCTGTCAGATTGGCTAAGATAAAAGACACAGAGGACAGCCTATGCTGGAGAGGTTGCAGAGCAAGGGGAACACTCCTCCAATGTTGGTGGGAGTGTAAGCTTGTTCAGCCACTCTAGAATGCAGTACGGCAGTTTCTCAGAAAACTTGGAATCAATCTCCCCAAGGATCCAGCAATACCACTTCTGTGTGTATACCCTAAAGATGCATATTTGCATTCCAAAGGCATCAGTTCAACTATGTTCACAGCAGCATTATTGGTACTAATAAGAACCTGGAAACAACCTAGATGTCCCTCAGCTGAAGAATGGATTAACAAACTGTGGTACATCTACACAATGGAGTACTACTCAGCAGTAAGAAAAAATGGTATCCTAAAATTTGCAGGCAAATGGATGGATTTGGAGAATATTCTTCCTGAGCGAGGTATCACAAACCCAGAAAAGCAGGGGATATACTCACTCATTAGTGGACTTTAAAAAAAAAAAAAAAAAAAAGAACACTCAAACTGCAAACCATAACCACTGAACAGCTTGGGACCTGAAAATTATATTTAATAGTCTTCTACTGTTCATTCGATCTCAACACTATTCATTCTACACAATGGCATTGATACATATTTCTTTTTTTTTCTTGTCACTCTATTTTATTTTTTGTTTAGAAAATAAAGTCCTTTGTTTTCTATGTAAAATAAAAAAAAGTATTTAAACATGTGTATTATCCTTTGTACATAGAATAGATCACAATTCCACGTACTGCTTGCTGACCGTAGATGTTTGTATTTCATGTGTTAACTTCTTTAATATAAATGATTCTTTCTCTGATGAGAGCAGTGATATCTGACCATCATGAAAAAAATGTAGAAGAAATAAGACAAAAAATAATTTTAAATTTTACTCATTTCCAGTAATGTGTATAATTGCAATAAAGTAAAATAAAATTAATTTTGAAAGAAAAAATATTGTGTAATAAAACCTTTTAAGATAAATTTATAAAACACAATTAAATTTAAACACAGTATTTTTTAATTTAGATTTCACTATGAGAAAAATGTAATATTTTGTGGCTTTGCTTATACAAAGGGAAAAGGCCATCAGATATGGTAATACAAGCTTTTGAACCCAGCAGAGGTAGGCAGTTCTCTGAAACCTGCATGATAAGCATACTGAGTTCTACAACAGCCAGGGCTATTTAACAGAGGAAGAGGGAAGGAGGCAGGAATAGGGATGGGGAGGGAGGTAGAGGGAGGGATGAAGGAGAGAGAGGGAGGGAGAGAGAGTGGGGGGGAGGGAGAAAATAGGCTACTCACAATCATTGTGCTGTTTCAAGGGGAAAACAAAATGTCTAATTTCCCTCTGTGACCCATCTGAACTTAAATACTCAGAAAAGACAAGTCATTCTAAAGCTACTGGAATATTCATTCTTATGGCTCAATTTAAACCCATCCATCCTGCTTTAACACTTGTTTAAACCTGCATAATTACTCTGGACAGAACACAGCACTTTCCACCTTCAGAGTAACTACCAAGAGACCATGTGATACAAACTTCAGGAGGCAGTTTAAGTGGCATTTCTTTTTTTTTAAAAAAAAAAAAACTTTATTTATTTATTTATTTGCCTTGGTGTTTGCCTGGAACTGGAACTACAGACAGTTGTTAGCTGCCATGTGGGTGCTGGGAATCGAACACGGGTCCTCTGGAACAGCAGACGGTGCTCTTAATTGCTGAGCCATCTCTCCAGCCCCCTAAGTGGCATTTCTAACATCAGGATATTCTACAGTAATATTATCAGTAAAGGTTACAAGCTAAGGAACAGTTCTCCTTAAACACAGGTTAAATATATTTAAAATTTTTGGTCAAAGGGTCAATTGTACCCAGAAAGTGTTTTTTATAAAACATTTTTGATTATCAGATCTTTGAAAAACAACCTGTAGTCAATAAATTTAAAACACTCAATTTATGGGTTAATAGATGATCATTTAACAAGAATAATTATCCTCAAAACCTAAGTGACAAACAACATGAACAGGCTCAATATCCATTAGTACACTCGTTACATGTGCGCCAGTACCTCATGGTAAAGCCTGGTGTCATTCATTCTGATAAGCACCCCGTCAATTCTCAAGAAAAACCGCAAGAGCAGAAAAAAGCTGGAAGGCATTACTCTCTAGGGGATAAAAACAGTACATCAATGTTAAAATTAAATACTTTATTTCTTTACAAAAAGAAAAAAGAGAAGCACTGAAAGAAAGCTAAGTCCACAGTAAAGATGCTCTCTGCTTTATGGCTATACCCTAAAAGTCCATTAGGTTTTGAAAATGCCTATCTAAGATGCTCTTAACAGATCTGGCCTATCTGATATCATAGCTCAGCAATGAAAGGACACAGGATCAGGCATTTCCAGTCACAGTGCTGATAAGGCACTGCACTTCACCACCCAGCATCAAAACTAGCAAACATTGATAACATGGAAAAGATAAAATTCAAAATATAGTTAAAACTGAATGCTTATGACTTTTACACCAACATAAACCCAAAATAATGATGATACATTGAAGCATTATAAATCAAGGAGCAATTAGATAGAAGTTCTCTGCCTAGCTCCAAATAGCCTCATAGCCTTTAGCAGGTCACTTAACATGGTTATAGTTTCCTACACTCACAATCATCTCTAACTCCAGTCCAGGCAATGTGATGCCCTTTCTGACCTCCAGGGGCACCAGGCAAGCAGGTGGTACATGAGAACAAAACCTTCATACACAGAAAATAAAACAGGCTACTGCAGACCCCATAAACATACTTAATTCAAGACATAAGAATTAAGCCACAGTTTTCAATCATTCAAGTTGAACAATAAGCAAATAACCTACAAAGTAGCCAGGTAGGTACATTTAAAGACTAATACATCCCGACTTCTGATAAGGTTCATCAAAGCCATTCACTAAGATGAGCTCTAGACACAAAGGGAATTTTACATGGCATCATGTTAGCCAATGTTAAGAACAGAAGAGTGGTGTCAATTTAACAGTCACAATACTCACAATTTTCACACTCAGACTGGAAACTCCATGATCATGTAATTCATCTTCAAATAGGAGAACCTCTTCAAAAAATTTTATCTGTTCTCTGGCTTTCAATTTCTCTGTATCTATATGATCTGTTGTAGGTACAACCTGAAAAACATAAATTTTAAAATGGGGAGTTTTAATATAAAGAGTTCAGGATGCAAGAAAGCTTTTATTTTTTTCTCTGCATAGCAACAACACACAGTTCTAAATTTGGATGTAATTAGTAGACACAGAGAGATCTGACTTCGCCTCTACTCTGAAACTCTGAAAACACTATAGATAACTGGTGTTCTGACTTCCTGTCAGAGTCCAAATGAATCATCTTTCAGAACATAATTAAGTATTCTGTTGTGAAGATGAGAAAATTATCAACTGAAAATCAGCATAATAAGCTACAGCTACCTTACGAGTTAAGGGCAGCTTCCTGCTATGAAAGTGTACTTGTATATACTCATGATGGAAAAAAGTATTTTTTTTTCCATTAAAATGGTACTTATCTTAGGGGCTAGTGCCTGAAGCAAAAGCATGACAACCTGTGTTCAATCCCCAGAACCCACATGAAAGCCAGGCCTGGAGGCCCCTGCATGCAAGACCAGCTTTGGGGACACTGGTTTTATGATGTTAATCTAGCTAACCCTTCTCAACTATATATACTTAGAAACTGTTTTGTTTTTCTATATATATTTTTTTTCAAAACTTTATTATTTATTTACTTATTTGCCTTGGTGTTTGCCTGGAACAGGAACTACAGACAGTTGTGAGCTGCCATGTGGGTGCTGAGAATCGAACCCGGGTCCTCTGGAAGAGCAGACGGTGCTCTTAACCACTGAGGCATCTCTCCAGCCCCCTGTTTCGTTTTTTTAAAGCACAGTATGTTGGGTGGGTCACACATGATGACACTATGTTGATAGTCACTTACACAAATATTCTTAACATAATTTTTATTGATTAATCCCATTCATTACCCAGTCCCTCCATATCCGTTCTTCACACTTGTAGCATTCCTCCCACAAAAGAAAATTTAAAAATAAAAATAAAAGTATTAAACAAAAAAAAAGCAACAATAAAAAAGCAAAACAAAAACCAAGAAAAAATATAGTTAGAAATTGCTAAGCTGGTAAATTTTAGAGCTAAGATATTAAGTCACAGTGCATGGACAACTATTGGTACATGCTTTTAAAAACCTTTTCTTTAAAAAATGCATGGACACAAAGCATATTTTATGAAAAGGATCCAGTGCAAGAATGGAGAGATGGCTAGGCAATGGTTAGGAACACTGGGTGCTCTTCTAGGTCCTGAGTTCAATTCCCAGCGACCATATGGTGGATCATAACCATCTGTAATGAGCTCTGGTGCCCTCTTCTGGCCTGCAGGCATTCATGCAGACAGAACACTGTAAATAATAAATCTCTGGGAGAGGGGGAATCCAGTGCAATTAGAAGAACAGACTTCCACAGCTACTGTCCTACAGAATCTATTTAATTATTGAAACAAGAAAAAACTGCATCTATAGGTACATCACTATGGAGCAGGCACATATTGGACATTTAAATTTTTTCATTAATAATATTCTCATATCATCTTAGGGTCAGCTAATAAATACAAAGCTGGAAATGAATCTTGTCAGGATACTGTTAGCCCAATTTTGTGAGTGGCTTTTTCTTATACCATACTATACATCTCAAAGAATAAAAATTAAGCAACCAAAAAGGAGACAACAATAAAATACACACCCCTATACAAACAAATGTCTCCAGCAACTAAAAACAAGGATTTGAAGGCAAGGGGCAGGCTCTGTTCTAAGGCCACATGTCATGAAGCTTTCACTCCCTCCAGAAAATACCTTACTGACATAATTTCCTATACATACAGGGCTTTTGAAGAGTTGGGTTTTGAAAAAAATATTTATTTATTTATTTATTTATTTATTTATTTATTTATTTATTTATTTATTTATTATGTGTAGAGGTACCAGATCTCATCATAGATGGTTGTGAGCCATGTGGTTGCTAGGAATCAAACTCAGGACCTCCAGAAGAGCGGTCAGCACTCTAACCTCTGAGCCATCTCTCTAGCCTAAGAGTTGGGTTTTTTAAGATTTTTTTGTGTGTGTGTTTATGCATATTTTGCTTACATGTATATAAATATACCATGTATATGTGGTGCCCTTGGAGGCCAGAAGACGACATCAGGGACCTCGAGGATCTTAAGATGGTTATAAGTACCCATGAGGGAGCTAGAAGCCAAACCTAGTCCTCTGCACCACTGAGCATCTCTAACCTCTGAAGAGTGGCATGAAGTAGCCTTCAGAATTTAAAATCTCAACCAATATCATAAGTACAAATAACAACAAAGGCTGGGTCGTGGTGGTACAAACCTTTAATCCCAGCACTCAGAAGGCAGGGGCAGGAGGATCTGAGATTGAGGCCAGTCTGGTCTACAGAGAGAGTTCCAGGACAGCCAGGGCTACACAGAGAAACTGTCTTGGGAACTCTCCTCAAAATAAAAACAACATAAAAAACCCTTCATGAATGTCTTTGGAATTAATCTATATATAACAAATGTGCCAATGTTTCATCTACAAAATGAAGATACTAGACCTACCTTGCAGTTATTTTGCACACTAAAGAACAAAATTTTAATAATTTACCTGAAACCTTTCCACTTAAAAAGATTTTTTTTTTTTAGATTTATTTACTTTATGAGTGTTTGGCATGCACATATGTATGTGCATCAAATGCATTAATGGTGCCAAGGTATCAGAAGAGGACATCAGATCTCTTGGAACTAGATTTACAGATGGTTGTGAGCCACCATGTGGGTGCTGGCAACTGAGCCTGATCCTCTGCAAGAGCAGTAAGTGCTCCTGACTGCTAAGCCATTTCTGCAGCCTGTCATTCCAGAAAACCACATCTCCATAAAACATCTACTGTCATTCCTTTATTTGCTATTTGAGACCATCTGTTGAGTCTTCACTGTGTGACAGACACTCCAATAAATACTTTACACATGGGATCTGGCTTGCAACTGATATTGTCCTGTCCATTTACCAAAATAAGACTCTGCAAAAGATCAAACTGTGAGACAATCACTCAATGGGCAAAGCTTGACTTTGAATCACCCACATCTACAAAAACCCAAACACATAGTGCATTTCTGTAATACTAGTGCTCCTAAAGGTAGAGATAGGAGAATCCCCAGAAGCTTGCTGGACACAGAGCACACAAGATGAAGACAGGAGCCCACACCCAAGGATGTCCTAACTTACACATACTGTGGCATATGTATACCCCCAGCACACACACATGCGCGTGTGCACACAGGGTTGGGGCACAAATTGCTTTGCCAAGCTGGTACATGATGCAGATTTACATCAAAGCCTATGTTCTGACAAAGCCTGAGTACATCACTCATCACTATAAGAGTGCAAGAGCACATTGCATCTATCAGCAACACCTTAGAAGATTATATTATAGGTCAAAGTGTTGGTAAGAGAATAGCAAGCACAGTTTCATCTCTTACTATCTATCAGACTCCATCTCTATTGCTGTGGCTCATGCTCCAGATGCTATATTTAGAGCTAATGCAGTTTCCTAAGTGAATCCATAAGGCAATCAACATCACTATTACCTGAGGTTTTAAAAATCCAATTTCCTCATTCCTGGCAACAAAATATCAAATGACCTAAGCTCTCTGCAAATTCTTCAATCAGAAGTGCAGACAGAGACTATGGTCTGTAAAGTTCTCAAGAGAATAAAATCACTCTACTCTCTTGCTGAACTATACAATGGCACACAAGAAAAGTTTAAGATATGTCTGATAAAATGAATAAATGAGTGAACATATACTTTTCAAAAAATTTTGTTTCTATACTGGAAGCAAACACAGAGGAGTTTCAGCCAGCATGGTAACACAAACTTTTAATCTCAGAGGAAAATACAGGCGGGCCTCTATCAGTTCAAGGCAGCCTGGTCTACAGAGAGTTTCAGGACAGGCAGGGCTACACAAAGAAACCTGTCTAAAAAATCAGGAGGAAAATAAAAAAAGAAAGAAAAAGAAAAATATCTTCCCAAAAGAATTAGTTTCTATCTTCTGAAACTAAAAAATTGTACACAGCATAGAGACAAGGACTTCATACGTGTCCTCATATGTCAAGCTAGTCACCATCAAACCATCACTTATGATGGGTGTGTTGTGTGTATGTGTGGAGGTAGGTGTGCCACAGAATGTGTCTGGAGATCAGATGACAACTTGTGGAGCTGGTTCTCTTTTGCCACCATTAAGTGCTATAAGGATTCCTGGCACATAGTAGCTACCTGGTAAACATGCTAGTCCAAATAACTAAAAATGGAGCCAGCAGAACATGCTGCATGTGGAGGGCATGTCCCTCTCATTCATATGGATGACCAGGTGGAGCCAGGAGAACCCACATAGCAAGCATGCTGCCTGGGCACTCACCCCCCACTTCATCCATATTCATACTTTAGGCATTGCTATGTAAACCTGTACCCACCTGCTTTCTCATAAGGCAATGCCATGGGGGCATCGTGCTCTTTTCTCTTCCCTTGCACCTGCCTGGCATCCTGCCTGAATAAACTCTAGTGTGGTCACTGGTAGTGTGGTCTGTTCCTGGGTGTGTTAGCAAGTGCCAGGGATCAAGCATATGCCATCAACCTTGGCAGCAACTGCCTTTTCTTACTGAGCCATCTCACCAGCCCTAAAGTAACTGTTAAGAAAGACAGTTTACACTAAAACAATTTTGTTCCTTATGCCTAACAGACACACATACGACCCAGGCGCCATTGTCTCACTGGAAGACCTTAAAATGGAGCTAACAGAGACCTTCCAATTCCATGTTCTCAGTGTCCTTACCATCAAATGAAGTTCTTGAGCAGGGATTACACAGATACAGATCAGCACTAGCACAACATGTTAAAATGCTTGTGAACTATTCAAATAAAATTTCTGCGATGGGTAAGCATTACTGTTTTTCAACTTACTAGTAACAAGGTGTCTTGATTAAATAAGTCACCTAAAGGGCCAGGTGTGGTGGTGCACGATGTTGATCCCAGTACCAGGGTGACAGAGGCAGGCGAATCTCTGAGCTCAAGGCCAAACTAGACTACATAGAAAGCTCCCAGGGCATTCAAAAGGAAAGAAAAAAGTAGCTCATCTAAAATCATACCAGATTTATACTTAGTGCAAGCAGGATATAAGTTTTCTGTTCAACAGTTCTGTTGTTCATGTGTAAAACTCTAAGGTACTAGCTAGCCATTTCTGTCTACGCTACCTAAAATATTGCATTACCAAGGACAAATGCTTTTTAACTGTGACACTGCTAACACGAAGGCAAAGCAAGTTTTTAAAGAACATTGTTCCTAGTGCATACCAATAGTTCCAGATATTCAGGAGGCCCAGGCAGGAGAGCCTGAGCCTGAAAGTTCAGCACCAGCCTCGTAAGACTCCATCGCAGGGGGAGTGGGTAGCTATACTGTACCATACTCTTCTTTTATTTTCCACTAATAGATAAATTAGTTAATAAACTAAATCCCCTCTAAAGCCTGCCAAACTCCACAAGCCAAAATAAGCAACATGAAAGCAGTAGAGAAAAAATAATAACCCTAACTAAAAGGTCTAGTGCTGAGATTATCCAAGAGAATTAATGATTCATAAAAGTAAAAAGTTCAAGTTTACCTTTAATTTAAGAGATTCTCCAAGTAACGTTCCTTTATAATCTGTTGTATAGGTCCAATCATATGGTTTAATAACTTCTTTGGAGTGCTCACCCTCCGTTCTCAGATACCAAAACAAAAAGGATGAGATTTAGAATATATATTATCAGTATTCATATGCACATCAAATTATACATTGTATTTGTAATATAAAATACTCTAATACACATACAATATAAAACATCCGACTAAAGGTATACATTGTCATTCATTACCACAAAACCTTTCTGTTTTCTGAATTGTTATTTAACTTGTTGGTGCTGACATAGTTTTTCTAGGTCATCTTACACTGCCTGAGATACAACTTAAAGCTTACATTTCTTTCTAACCTTCAAAACACCAAGTATACAGTAGGCACAAAGTAAAAAATTGCTGATTTAACTAGCAAAAAACTAAAACTAAACATTTTTCTTAGTTTTAATACTCCACAAATATTCAATAAACATTACAAGAAAAAAATTCTTTTTAAAAAACAGGAACATTAAAACAGAATGGACTGACTGGACTAAAAGCCACTAACAGTCCGGGAAAAGAACCTCTCCAAAGCTCAGCTCAAATGTATTTCAACTTAAAAAATATTCAAGCAGTGGTAAAACAAACCTTTGTTTTATGGCTCAGAAAAATGAGTGTTAGGATAATACAGTTCTAAAGTTTAATTCTAATAAAACACATAAATATTTCTTTCAATATTTCTTTCTTTCCATGTCTAACCTGTAAAGGCCCCAGTTCTCACCTACTCTCCTGCCACTCTTCAGCACAGGCTACTTTAAGCATTCCTTGGTAGTTGTTCACACATCTTAGAGCATCTGTAGCATTGAACTCAATTCCAAAGCCAGAGCCATGCTGGATCCTTAGAACGTTGTCTCCAAACATCATTTCAGGGAGGGATGGCATATGCAACTCGTCAGCTAACCTACACATAAGCAAAGATCAGGACACAGTCTCATTCTTACCATTATCACTTCCGTTTCCTTCTCACCCCAATCCAATTCTGACTTTACAGAATGCGTTCAACAAACATGACAAATGCTCTTATCACCTATTTGTTCATCATCAAATCTTTATTGCATTAAACTCAGTAAGAGACAGTGTAAGTGATACATGAAAAAGACAAATTGGCTAGGGACCACTATTTTAAGATAATCTAGATCAATTCCAATTTCACTACCTATAAATTTTGATCCTCAAGACCATTCTGTAAGCTGAGAAAAGCCCAGAAAGTTCAAGAGTACGTTAGTTCTCTTGCTAGTATAATACCAGGCATTTATTTACCCAACATGCTAGGCCATATGCTTTACCCATGCCTCAGATGGGCAACTTCACTAGAAGAAAAAGAAAAAACCTGGGGGCTGGAGAGATGGCTCAGCGGTTAAGAGCACCGTCTGCTCTTCCAGAGGACCCGGGTTCGATTCCCAGCACCCATATGGCAGCTCACAACTGTCTGTAGTTCCAGTTCCAGGCAAACACCAAGGCAAATAAATAAATAAATAATAAATAAAGTTTAAAAAAAAAGAAAAAAAAGAGTAAAAAAAAAAAAAGAAAAAAGAAAAAAACCTTTACAGGTTAGACATCAGTAACATAAAGGTGTGTTTCCTAGCATGAATAGTATTGTTATTGCTGATACTTGAAAAGTTGTCAAGAAATATTGAAATTTTTGTTGTTATTGTTGTGTAAATTGGGACTTCTGGTTTAAAAAGGAAAACCGTTAGCCTAACAACACATGACCTGCTTTGTCACATAGCACCATCTGGTTGATGCTCAATACAAGTTGCTGGCCTCGAAGTTGGGTGGATGGTTCTTTTGTTCCATGGGTTTGACAACTGTAAGCTACAATAACCAACATGGAACAATAAATGCAAGGACACTACAGTGCCACACATGCCCTGATGGTGACCAACAGCTCCCTACTTGGCCACTCAACAAGAGGAAACCATACACCATGCTAGAAACCTGGGGTTAGTGAGGTTATGATTCCTAGAGAACTTACAGCCACCGTTACTTTACTAAGACAGCATGATTCATTACTCTTACACACACACACCACCTAAACAACAATTCAAAAGAGGAAGCAGAACACCAGCAGACCCCCATCTATGCACGTGGATGACTTTGTTGCAGCTGAAAGTAAAGAAGTGGTCCCCCAAGACGGCATTCCCCAGCCAAAACGGCCACTCAAAGTGTCACAGAAGATCTCCTCTCGTGGAGGGTTTTCAGGCAACCGAGGAGGACGGGGCGCTTTTCACAGTCAGAATAGGTTTTT